>JACCHV010000013.1:0-157500 GCA_018907245.1 Eupristina koningsbergeri | reverse complement strand
TCTAATATATGTATTTGATTCACACCCTTAAACGCTCCTATTTTTCTTATGCGAATGGTCCTTTGTCTTACTCTCGACATACAATTTTCTTTATTCTTATCACTTTGATTTTATTGACTCTTTCATATATATATTTTTTTCTCTAATCCATGACTATATTTTCTTTCGTACCTTGATATATATGATATGAATCCTAGTCCTTTATCTTTTAAATGAAAAATGTAGTTTTTTTCGACATAATGCTTTAACGACTTATCAGCGAGAATAATCCTGAATCATACTACGGTTTATTAGGATTTCATTTCTTCTTCATGTCTCGTATAAGTGAGGTATTTTCTATGCTACTACATGAGGAACTATGAAAGAAAATCTAGATATATAATTATATATATAGAATCGTATGCTATTAGTTTATATTGAAAAAAGACAAAATTATTATAAAAATTTTAGTAGCCTTGTTTCATCATCTATTACTATTTTATTATTATCTATTTTATTATTTTGTTAATTTTATACTATTTTAAAAAATTTAAATTGTGATGTTATTATCAAGGCACCAAGCTACCTACTATTAAATATTATTATTTAATATTAATATATACTATTTAATATTAATATTCCTGTTAGAAAAAATTGCTTCAATTTCCATATATTAAATTAATATATGGAAATATAATACTGATTTAAAGTATCTTTGAGAATATGATGTCAATTTCAACCATTTTTATAAAAAAAAAAAATAATATTTATCATAATTAATAATAATTATTATAAAGAAATGAATTTAAAATACTTAAAAGTATTTTTAATAAACTAATTTAACTAAATAAAATTTTACGAGTTTGGACCTTGGGTAGCAGAGTGTGGTTGAGGTTAACTTTTCTCTAAACTCTAATATTATTCGGATTTGGCATTTTTACTTTCCAATCTGAATCGTATATCAACCACACAGTTTTCACTGATGCCTAAGTATTCTGTCTGGCAACCAAACAGTTACATAGTTTTATTTATGGTTTTTCAAACGTATAATATCTCCAAATAATATTACAAAGTATCTTTCAGTGGAGGTAAAATATTAGTAATCTCGGAAGCTAGCATCTAAAAGTAAAAAAAAGTTTTTAAAGTACTTTAAGCTATTTGAATTCAATTTGTACTCATTTCTAAAAGATGTGGTTCTATTAAGAAATCTAAAGATTCTCTTAACTTCTTTCCAGTTTTTTTATATGCTTATGCTTATGTTTCCTTACTAAGAATTTTACAACATAGATTATATTTAGTCGGATAGCGTTAGTCAGATACATTTTTTATAATTTAAATATATATATATATATATTTAAATACAATATATACTAAATTTCTATAGTCTTCTAAACAGAATTTTATTGGCTTATTTAACTATGGAAGTTTTATTCTGAGGTGCTAGAGATATGTTATACATTTGCCTAATAACTATGGATTTACTTTAAGGCTTAGGATCCTCCATATTGAATTTACTTAAGACATTTTTTGTGTAATCATCTTGATAAAGATTTCTCCAGTTTATTGCTGAATGTTTTTATCCTATATACAGATTATTTTTAAAGAATGCATAACTTTGGTGATTTTACAAACAGCATTTGTTCTCTGTTCGTCGCTTTCTCTTTCCCTCAACAGTTTGAGGGTAAGAGAGAGTGACCGCGCGATCCTTTTGCAATAAATCGGAAGAAGGGTCTCCGGTTTATTGCGGGTAATTTTGGAGGCAACGTTTTTCCTTGCGGCGACACGCACTTTGACTTGAAGCTTTGCTGAATGCAGTTTCAAAATTCCGTTTAGAATTTTATCTTTGCATTCAACTCGGTCGTGTTACAGCATTATTTACGTAAAACCCGTGGCGGTGATCTGCGTATCACCTCGTACGAATTTGCGTGTGTACGAGTGTTTGCGCAGTGTGTGTGTGCCCGTTGCCGTCACCTTGCGAGCGCACGGCTCGCCTTCCAGTGGATTACGCCTTGGGAGGATCAGCGGCTCCAGAGGCCCGATCTAGAGGTGACTACAAGACATTTGTGACGTGGGGACGCCGCCAAGTGAGGCATCAAAGGGGCGACTTCTCCACCCGCGTTGCAGAGACGGAAGACGCCAGCCGAGTGAGGCAACGCGACGCGCGTCTCTTCCGTCGCGGCGATAATTAACGTTTGTATCACAACTATTGTTATTTATTTGCGTGGCTTTTCCCCTCGCTCGTGAGGGGTTTTTATGCCTTGTAACCACGGAGCCAATAAAAGATTTGTAAGGCTCACATTGTGTGATTAAGCTTATTTGCAACACCTCGCTCTCCATTTCCTCACTCCTTTCCTGCTACTGATTCTTATAATTGGTTTACTATACATTTTTGGTGCCCCGGGTGAGGGATGCGAATTGTTGCAATTAGGTTTATTAAATAAAGGTGCATGAGCCTGTAATATTTTATAATTATACACATATTCATACGATTTTATATAATAATTTGTATAGCGAAAGCGATATTCCCCGCGTATTTGCCGATTTCTCTTCCTTAATAAGTTGATTATTTAAACGACTTTGTAGAAGATTGAAAGTGCATAATTCGGCAGAAGCGCGGTGAATAACGCATTATTTGTGCAGCGCGTAAACGCCGCGTCACACACAAATTGTGTGCAGTGCTCGTAGTAGTTTGTGTGCGTCGGAAATAATATTTCACTCCTCCGTTGCCAAATTTCAAGTCGTGAAAATTGGAGAGGTGACGCATCACACCTTTCTTTCGGGTTACTTCGCTATCTCTCTCGTTGCTCGTGCGCTCTCTCTCTAACGTCGTGCGCTCTCTTTCTACGCTTGCTCTCTCCGTCACCGCTAGTGCGTTCTCTCTCGCACTCGCACGAGAGTACGGAGAGCGAAATATCTTCACGCGCTAAGCGAAATATTAGCCGATTGACACGCGGTTTTCAGCTATCGACTGCAATTTCGAGTGGCTCTCGAGGGAAGAGGAATTCAGGCGGATTGTTCACTTTATTCCGTAGTTATCCAAAGGTTTCTTTCCATTTCTTTACCTAGTTTAGTAAAGGAATAATAACGTGATTTAAAATGGAAAACCCGGAATTTGAACAGCTTGCTTTACGCAAACTGATCGGCACGCAAGCTAGTTTTTTGCGGTCTGTTAGACAGACGCTGCAAAGATTATTGGAAAGAGATCCGAGCACGCTAACTCCGGTGGTGCTGCGTTCACGTCTAGAGGCTCTGGAGCAGATTGCGCGCGAGTCATTCGAAAATGACAAAGCTATCTCGGCTTACCCAAGTAGTGAAGAGGATCCTTATCGCAAGGAAGAACTCTACGGTGAGTTTACCGCGATATACGAGGAGGCACAAAAGTATATTCTGTCCTTGCTCCCGACTCCAGAGATCGCGACAACCTCTACTCACTCAGATTCGGGAATCAGTAGCGCGCCGTCACAAAACGTCTCACACGCGGTGCACGTTCCTAAAGTGACCCTCCCCACGTTTTCAGGTAAATTCGAGGACTGGATGACCTTTCGCAACACGTTTCAGTCGCTTATGATTACCATCCCGAACGTTCGTAATTCCATGCGACTGCAGTACCTTGTATCGTCGCTACAAGGTCCGGCTGCAGATCTCGCCGCGAATATTTAAATCACTGACGAGAATTATGCGTTAACGTGGGAGGCTCTCGTAGACCAGTACGATAATCCGTGGTAGTCAATCAAGAAATTGATTTACGCGCTTGACGACATCCCAGTCCAAACAAAGGAGACCGCCTCAAGTTTATCGGCATACTGGGATAGTATCCGGAAAATCACCCGCGCTCTCAAAGCTCTACGCGCACCGGTAGATGATTGGGATATGATACTGGTTCGCCGGTTCAGCCAACGTCTCCCGCCAGTATCACGCGAAAAATCGGACGCGTTCGTGAGTCGCCTAATGGATAAACCCGTGGGTAACCGCGCGACTTGTGGATCGAGTACAGGTCGCTCCATGCCCGTGCCGACAATGGAAGATTTAGAAAAATTTATAAGACGGCCAATTTCAACGCTTGATTCAGAACCGAGCCCCCCCTCGAGCCCGCTGGCGACTCCCAAGAAGGCGACGCCGAAGAAAAGCCCGAAGGGAGAATTTTCACGGAAACCCCGTTGGCCAACGAAACGCCCGTCGAGTGCCAAGCGCGCGTTATACGCGGGTCATCCCGACGTATGTCCCCTGTGCACGGAGAAGCACCCGCTCTGGAAGTGCAAGGACTTCCAGAAAAAACCCGTGCGTAAGCGTCGGGCGGAGGTGATCCGATTGCAGAGGTGCTTCAACTGTTTCGGGGAACACATAGTGAGATCTTGCCGGGGTAGTGCGCGTTGTAAAAGGTGCAATATGCAGCATCACACGCAGCTGCATGACGATACCAAGCACTCCGCGACTCCTGTAGCGAATAAACCGATAATTAAAGAGATTCCGAAAAAGGACGCAGACAAGGCAATCGCGAACAACGGGCGGGTCTTCACCGCGAACGCGAAGGTTACGCGAGCTATCACAATTCTCGCAACAGCTCGAGTCGATGTAGCAACCCCTCAGGGAGCGACGATCCGACTGAGAGCCTTATTAGATCAGGGCGCCGAAACCTCCTTCATTTCGGAGTCAGCCGTCCAGCTGCTGGGACTCCGGCGACTTCGAACGAACATAAAACTGTCTGGGCTCGGTGATTACGCGGCGGGAACCGCTCGTTTCACGATTCAATTCGCGGTGCAATCGGTCATCCACCCGGAGTGTAGCTTCCGCGTTAACGCCCTTATCCTCCCCCGCGTCACCGGGTTGCTTCCTGCCGTCGATGCTATCCCTGTTGATATCTCGGGGCTGGTGGGGATCGAATTAGCGGACCCGAAGTTCTTTGCGTCGGAGCGGAGCTGTACGCATCTCTGCTGAGGCCGGGTTTCCTCAGAATCCCGGGCATGCGGCTGGTGGCACAGGACACCGCACTCGGCTGGATAGTCTCCGGTGTCACCCAGCCAGCTGCTTCACAGCGGGCGGGGCTGACCACCCCGCAGTCATCGACGGTGTTGCACTGCTCGGTGAATGAACAGCTTACCGAGTTATTGCAGCGGTTCTGGGAGGTCGAGGAGGTCCCCTCACTGGAGGCTGCGGTGAAGCCCGAGGACCAGGAATGCGAAGAGCAGTTCCGCAACACTCATAAGCACGGTATCGACGGGAGATTTACCGTGTCTCTCCCTATTAGAGGAGAACTACCACTAGTGGGTGACGAGATGCGAAGAATGGCTTTGTCGTCGCTAAGCCTCGTACACCGTCGGTTTATTCGTGAACCTGCTCTTGCCTGTGCTTACCGGACGTTCATGCACGAGTATGAACGTCTGAGACACATGGAGAGAGTTCTGGAAACCAATATACGTAATCCGCGAGCGTGGTATTTACCACACCACCAGGTTCTCCCATCTGCGACGATGGGCGGAAAGGTGAGGGTGGTATTCGACGCGTCCAGACAGACTCGCGACGGGCACGCCCTCAATGGGTTCCTGAAACCGGGTCCACAATTTGCAGGGTGACCTCGCGCTCTTCTTGCTGAACTGGCAGCGGTATAAACACGCGTACACGGTGGATATCGTTAAGATGTTCAGGCAGATACGCGTTCAGGAGAGCGATCGTGATCTACAGCGGATAGTATGGTCGCCTGAGGCTACCGATCCTCCAGTGCATTACCGACTCACTACGGTAACCTACGGCACATCGTGTGCTCTGTACCTGGCGATTCAGACATTGCAACAGCTCGCAGACGACCATCAAAAGCAATTTCCACTAGCAGCCACAACCCTGCGTGAAAACACCTACGTGGACGACATATTCGACGGCGCGGATGAAATTGAGCATGCAAGGGAGAAGCGGCAGCAACTCGTCGCGATGGTAGGCACTGCTGGCATCGAGCTTGACAAGTGGGCGGCTACTGAACTCACCTTGTTACCACCGTCGGCACAAGGTGGAACAGACTTGCCGAAACGGATAGACTCGGAGAGTTCCGTGAAGACGTTGGGGGTGTATTGAAACGCGTCACGTGATCAATTCACGTTCAGCGGCCGAAGCTCCAGCAGTCCTCCGCGGGTTACAACGAGGCGCAGCATTCTCTCGGAGGTGTCAAGACTGTACAATCCCCTCGGGTGGGTTACTCCAGTGTCGGTGATTGGTAAGGTGCTCATGCAGGATGTCACCCTCCTGCGAAGCGATTGGGACTCGCCGGTCCCTGCCGAGATTGAAAGTCGGTGGCACGACTATTGTCGCCTTTTACGTGATTTGCCCGCGGTTAAATTAAACAGATGGTTAGGAATTGCGGCGTTCCAGTCACCCCAACTCCACGGATTTAGCGACGCATCCGAGCGGGCGTATGCGGCTTGCGTTTACGTACGGGTTCCGAATGGAGAGGAGCGAATGACGGTAAGACTTCTGGCTTCGAAAAGCAAGATCGCGCCTACGAAGACCAGAAGTATTCCGAATCTGGAATTATGTGGAACCGCGCTTTTAGTAAGATTAATCGTTAGTCTTAAGCGGTTAAAGTGGCTAGAGAGCGCCCCGGTACACGCTTGGTCGGACAGCAAGGTCCTCTTGGTATGGCTCGGAAAACATCCCAGCTTCTGGAAGACCTTCGTCGCGAATCGGGTGTCATTCATCCAAACTGAGTTACCGACAACTCGATGGAGGCACATGCCGACAAAGCAGAATCCGGCAGACCTGGTCACGAGGGGACTCAGCCCCGTATAATTAAATAACCACGCGATCTGGTGGAACGGTCCACCATTCCTGCAAGAATTGTCCACGCGGTGGCCAGACGCTTTGCAGGACACGAGCTCGGATGACACAATAACTGTACTACACTCGCGACGTGACGAGGCGAATCCAGAGGCCCCCCTGTTAGACCGATTTTCTAGCGTAAGAAAACTAAGGCGCGTGATCGCGTATTGTTTTCGCTAGCTACTCGAGTGGCGAAGGCGGGAAGGAAGACTACCCTCCCTCTCTGATGCGCTTACCGTTCAGGAGCTCGCTAGCGCTCAGGTGATTGCCATCCGATTGGCACAATCCGGCGATTACGCGGAGGAGATTAAGCAGCTCGCGACAGGGAAAACTGTAGCCAAGGGAAGTCCACTGCATAAGTTGCGTTCGTTTGTCGACGAAAACGATTGTATATTAAGAGTAGGAGGCCGGCTTTCGAGAGCTGACCTCGCGTATGAGATAAAGCACCCGCCGATCCTTTCTGGCAAGTCACACCTCAGCAAACTGTTGGCGAGGGATGCTCATCAAGCGGCCTTCCATGGAGGCTACACGTTGACCAGCAGTTATCTTCTGAAATCCGCTTGAGTAACTGGCGCCCGACGCTTAGTGAAGAGTACGATAAAAACCTGTACCGTGTGCCAGCGAGTTAAACCTCAACTTGCCTCTCATCTCATGGGCGACCTTCCAACGGCTCGAATTAGCCCTGCTCGTCCATTTTCCACCAGCGGAGATGACTATGCTGGTCCAATATTTCTCCGGACATCCAAGGGCGAGGTCATCACGCGTAAAAAAGGGTACGTTGCGTTATTTATCTGCTTCGCCACGAAAGCAGTCCACCTGGAGTGCGTCAGTGATTTGAGCTCCGAGGCCTTCATTGCGGCGTTCCGCCGTTTCATCAGCAGACGTGGACTCTGTTCGAAGCTTGTCAGCGATAACGCGACGAATTTCAGAGGCGCAGATAAGGATTTGTTGAGACTGTTCCGAGCAGCATCCAGCTTCCACCAGGACATCAGTCGCACTCTCGCCCACGACGGCACCAGCCTGACCTTCATACCTCCCAGTACACCACACTATGGGGGTCTATGGGAAGCCGGCGTTAAGTCTGTGAAACATAACCTTCGACGAGTCATCGGTCACCACACCCTCACTTTCGAGGAGATGAGTACTGCGCTCACTGAAATTGAAGCGTGCCTGAACTCCCGGCCACTGTCACCATTGTCCAACGATGTCGATGATATTGACGCACTAACGCCGGCTCATTTCCTGACTGGTGCCCCCACTGCTGTCGTTCCTGATGCCCTGCCCGAAAATATCCCCGAGGGGCGACTCAATAGGTATCAGCTCATGCAGCGTCTCCGAAATAACTTCTGGCGACGATGGAGCACAGAGTATGTTCAACAACTCCAAGCCCGTGGAAAATAGCGCGACTCGTCCGAAAACTTAAGGCCGGGTAGGCTAGTCCTGGTGCAAGACGATAGGTACCCCCCAGGCAAGTGGCCACTTGGAAGGATAACCGAGACCCATGCCGGTCAGGACGGCTTGGTCCGTGTCGTCACATTGAGAACTGCTACCACCACCATGAACAGACACGTGGCAAGAATTGTACCTCTCCATCTCGACGAGACACACTGATTCCGGAGGGATTCGCGCGGGTAGCGTCTCAATAATCTTATTGTAAAATGTTGTAGTTCGTCCTAAGGACGAAGGCGGGCGGAATGTTCGTCGCTTTCTCTTTCCCTCAACAGTTTGAGGGTAAGAGAGAGTGACCGCGCGATCCTTTTGCAATAAATCGGAAGAAGGGTCTCCGGTTTATTGCGGGTAATTTTGGAGGCAACGTTTTTCCTTGCGGCGACACGCACTTTGACTTGAAGCTTTGCTGAATGCAGTTTCAAAATTCCGTTTAGAATTTTATCTTTGCATTCAACTCGGTCGTGTTACAGCATTATTTACGTAAAACCCGTGGCGGTGATCTGCGTATCACCTCGTACGAATTTGCGTGTGTACGAGTGTTTGCGCAGTGTGTGTGTGCCCGTTGCCGTCACCTTGCGAGCGCACGGCTCGCCTTCCAGTGGATTACGCCTTGGGAGGATCAGCGGCTCCAGAGGCCCGATCTAGAGGTGACTACAAGACATTTGTGACGTGGGGACGCCGCCAAGTGAGGCATCAAAGGGGCGACTTCTCCACCCGCGTTGCAGAGACGGAAGACGCCAGCCGAGTGAGGCAACGCGACGCGCGTCTCTTCCGTCGCGGCGATAATTAACGTTTGTATCACAACTATTGTTATTTATTTGCGTGGCTTTTCCCCTCGCTCGTGAGGGGTTTTTATGCCTTGTAACCACGGAGCCAATAAAAGATTTGTAAGGCTCACATTGTGTGATTAAGCTTATTTGCAACACCTCGCTCTCCATTTCCTCACTCCTTTCCTGCTACTGATTCTTATAATTGGTTTACTATACATTTTTGGTGCCCCGGGTGAGGGATGCGAATTGTTGCAATTAGGTTTATTAAATAAAGGTGCATGAGCCTGTAATATTTTATAATTATACACATATTCATACGATTTTATATAATAATTTGTATAGCGAAAGCGATATTCCCCGCGTATTTGCCGATTTCTCTTCCTTAATAAGTTGATTATTTAAACGACTTTGTAGAAGATTGAAAGTGCATAATTCGGCAGAAGCGCGGTGAATAACGCATTATTTGTGCAGCGCGTAAACGCCGCGTCACACACAAATTGTGTGCAGTGCTCGTAGTAGTTTGTGTGCGTCGGAAATAATATTTCACTCCTCCGTTGCCAAATTTCAAGTCGTGAAAATTGGAGAGGTGACGCATCACACCTTTCTTTCGGGTTACTTCGCTATCTCTCTCGTTGCTCGTGCGCTCTCTCTCTAACGTCGTGCGCTCTCTTTCTACGCTTGCTCTCTCCGTCACCGCTAGTGCGTTCTCTCTCGCACTCGCACGAGAGTACGGAGAGCGAAATATCTTCACGCGCTAAGCGAAATATTAGCCGATTGACACGCGGTTTTCAGCTATCGACTGCAATTTCGAGTGGCTCTCGAGGGAAGAGGAATTCAGGCGGATTGTTCACTTTATTCCGTAGTTATCCAAAGGTTTCTTTCCATTTCTTTACCTAGTTTAGTAAAGGAATAATAACGTGATTTAAAATGGAAAACCCGGAATTTGAACAGCTTGCTTTACGCAAACTGATCGGCACGCAAGCTAGTTTTTTGCGGTCTGTTAGACAGACGCTGCAAAGATTATTGGAAAGAGATCCGAGCACGCTAACTCCGGTGGTGCTGCGTTCACGTCTAGAGGCTCTGGAGCAGATTGCGCGCGAGTCATTCGAAAATGACAAAGCTATCTCGGCTTACCCTAGTAGTGAAGAGGATCCTTATCGCAAGGAAGAACTCTACGGTGAGTTTACCGCGATATACGAGGAGGCGCAAAAGTATATTCTGTCCTTGCTCCCGACTCCAGAGATCGCGACAACCTCTACTCACTCAGATTCGGGAATCAGTAGCGCGCCGTCACAAAACGTCTCACACGCGGTGCACGTTCCTAAAGTGACCCTCCCCACGCGCATCTCTTCTGTCGCGGCGACAATTAACGTTTGTATCACAATTATTGTTATTTATTTGCGTGGCTTTTCCCTTCGCTCGTGAGGGGTTTTTATGCCTTGTAACCGCGGAGCCAATAAGAGATTTGTAAGGCTCACATTGTGTGATTAAGCTTATTTGCAACACCTCGCTCTCCATTTCCTCACTCCTTTCCTGCTACTGATTCTTATAATTGGTTTACTATACATTCTCAACAAATAAACAATAGTCCTTAATGATTTTCAAATCTTTATTTTTCTTATAAGTTGTATATTTTTTTAAGAGTCTCAAGGAGAATGAGTTCCCAAAATCAAATCTGCCCTTATTTATAAGTTCAAATCATTAAGTCCCCTCTACTCAAATTTTTTCTCTCTGCTTGCGAAAATACATTGTCTAAATGCTTACCGGTTCACTTTATAACAACATTATTATTTACTCAAAAATAAAAAAATTAAAAAAAAATAAAATAAACCTAACATTGCGTTTACTTTAAACTATCTATGTGAAAATAATAACAGACCACACTACTATTTTTGAAACACTTTACTCTTTACACTCAATCGATACATGAAGTATTATAGCTGTTCCTCAGATTTTTAACAAAAAAGTCTAGAGAAGTGGATGCAAGCTAGGATTGATAATCTTTTGGAGTTTTGGAACTCATCTGTGAGTCCTGTGCCTTGGATACCAAGACGTGGTTGAAGTTTCAGTTGAAGAGTCGTTTGTTACTCATACAATTTTCATAAGTAGTCGAAGCATAATAAACTATACAGCTTTATTCTATATATCACATTTTTACTATTTTTTAAAAAGCTTAGAACGTGTTTGTTTAAGTAAGTATGACATTAGTAATTGCCGACTTTGACCTGCGTCATTTCAAATTTCTTTTGAATTATAACATGACGAATACGGAGATCAATTGATATCAATCTAGACACATCATCGATGACGGTATTAAGAAAAGGATTGCCCGTAATCGGTTAGCATGTAGTCACCCAAATTGTAAGCTTCCAATAAGTATAATAAATTTATATTTAATATAGAAAGATAACAAGTTTCGTAATAAGAATATATTAATTTCAATACATAATTAACGGATAAAAATTAAAACAAAAATGTTTAAGAAAATCTTTCTGTTTGGGAGTTTTATCCAACGTATACAAATATAAATATATAAAAGGTAAATTCAAGATGAGTTCATTGCACAGATATTATAAAATGAAAGCGGTTTCCGTAATAGCGACGGTCGGTAACGGATACGCGGAAGAGTTTTTGAGCAGCCGCGCATTTGAAGATGATTTGAAAAGTCCGAGGGTAGAAAATTTTGGGTTAGAAAGGAAGCCGGATTTTGTGCTGAGCAATTGTGGACGTCGGTTCACGTGACATTTTTGTAATTGCGTTTTGGGCGTCATCGCATCTGTTTCTCTATAATGACTTTGTGCGCTTCGCATTCATATACTTTGCGGATATATCACATTGTAATTGGGAATTGACCTGCTTTCTCGTGATACGGAGAGATATTTGTTAGGAAATCCTATACAGGTAAATAGTTGCTCCCAGGACGACTATTTTATAATGACGAAATGCTGTCACACGGAGGGAGACGTCTAATATGGCAGCGTCTACCTCTATTTGTGGCTTCATCTGAAAAGGTAGTGGTTCGCATTATATCAAATCATCACCGACAGGAAAGGAATGCGACTTTCCCCTCCGACGTGGCCTGGTAGGATATCAAGCTTAAAATATGCATCAAGAACGAGGGGGCGTATGGCTTTTCCTCCTACAAGGGGATTTTTATACCTAAGTAGAATACTAAAATTTGAAATATAGAAACAAAGGTATTGCGGAATATTAATCATGGTATATTATTTATGTTAATATGCATAGCGTATATTTCTTCTTATCCTCAATCCTTAAAACGGATAAACGTATCCCCTTTATTTAAAGACTTACGAAAGGTGTAAACACTTTCATAATAAAGATCTATTTATGATATTTAGTAAACAGATGTAAATGTATATTATAGTCTAAATTTTTTATTGTTATTATGAGAACGAGAGTGAGCGGTTTATATGAATAAATATAGGTTATACTTTATAATACTTTATAATATTTATAATACTTTAGAAGGATTATGCATCACTTTATGTACAAGAGTACTTTATGCTCACCACAGTGAAATCTTGTTAGACAACACTTTAACGTTTTTCTGATCAATTAATTATCATGCTGGTCGATGTATTAGTCACTCCACATGTAGTACTATTGGCGTTCCTTAGTTGTTCCTCGTCTATGGGCTAGAGGTAGTGTTATATGGGCGCGCCTTTATTCCTTGCGTCCTTATGTTTCTTTTTCGTCCGTTGACCGGTTTTTTTTTTAATTTTCCTTGTGAATTAAGGATTTGTTCGGTCTCTCATATAGGGTATGGTGCACGATACAAGTAAATGTCACAGTCATAAAACAAAATATTGTGACAAATTTTAATGAATAACCTTTAATTTTCGATGATATAAATTGACATCAGTATCGTGACTGATTTTTTTTTATATTGAACACATAATGAATACTAAAGCAATAAAGAAATAAGAGGAAAAACTCTTACAATTATAATTACATCAGTTATAAATAAAGATTCATAATATATATAAGATTATTAAAGCGTTTGATAAATTATACTATTTTTTTGTGTTCAAACAATCTATTTTTAATTTAATAAAAATCTTAGTATGTTTAAAGTCATAAAACCTATAGACTTATTATTGGCGTAAAGTTAAATAATAAATAGTTGAATAATAAATACTTTATTGAATAAATATAAATTTATTTTTTACAAATCTTTATAATATTGAATATTACTATTAATAATGAAATTCTCAATTGCAATTAATTTTATTTTATGATTACAAATATAAAATTTTATTTTTCTTGATTCAGGTAAATGGATAAATATGCAGTTTTAACCATTATTTTCTTATTTGTTTAGAGAGGTTCTTAATCTATATATATTATGATAAAATATGGTGCTTGCAGAGGGTACAAATATATATAGTTATTCAATATACTTTAACCAACTTTATTTCTAACACTATTTTTAAAACTGTTTATAAATATTTTATAAAAATAATTAAAAATTTGTAATTCCAACAAAAATATTATCATTATAAGGTAATGACTTAAAACAGTTGTAATTTTGTTTTAAAAATGTTATAATTCAAACAAGGCTCATATTATTTTCTTTACATTTTATTATATTACCATATCTTAAAATCTAAAGTGATTTATTTTAACAAAAATATATAACCGAAAGGAATGATTTTGATTTTAGAATTGATTTATCTATGAGTTATAATAATCTATACAAATATTTTTTTTTTAAATACACAAAACTAATATTATGTATTTTGTATACTTTAAATAGACAGTTATAAATTAAGTAAAAATATTAAAGTAAATTTTTTTACTTTTTTGTAGATTTTTTATTCATTTATTATCTGATTAATCTTAAATGAAAGTAATAAATGAAAAAGATCAAAAAGATACATAATTTATTTTAAAATTAATTATATTATTTATTAATTTGTGAAAATTAACCACAAATACCAGTCTTGTCAAGTTTATAACCCTTAATAAATCATTAAAAAGTGTGCAATTCGTCTATTACATGGGAGCCTAAAATTTTCGAATATAATATTAAAAATATTGCTTTAAAAAATTTGACGTATTCATAAGTAGTAACTAATTATAAAAGTGACTTACTTATACATAAAATACTTTTTTTTTAAATAATACTTACTTCATGATTAATTTTGTAAAGAAGAAGAAAAAAAAACAGTTAAAAGTTTATAATAAAGATAATGTAATCCAATATTAACATTGAAAATGTTCTAATGCCATCTGGTTTAAAGAAATATTATGAACTTTTCTAAATTAAAAAATTAAAAATTTATAATTCAAGAAATTGTTTTAAGAAAAACATTATAACACGAATTATAATAATAATAATTATTATTAATTATATTAGCCGAGAAGTTTTCTTTTTTATGAAGTAGTACAATTTATTATAATTTAAAAATAAATCTAAGTGTCTGAGGTAAGTATATACCAAATCGTATTGATAATTTGATTTGTAAATCAATGATTAATAAATTAATTTTTTTATTTATAAAGAAATAAGACAAATTAGTTCTTTTATTTTGTTAATTTTATTAACAAATTATATCTATTGCAATCCTTAAGTTTTCTATACTCTAAAAATATAATTATGGAAATTAATGATTATTATTACCTTACAGTATATTGTACAATTTTCAATTTGAAAATTTTTTTTTATTATTAATACAAAAATTTAAATAAAAAATATTTAATACAAAAAGTTTTTATCTCATATCAGCATAATTAAATTAGTATAAACACATTGTTAAATGTATATTCATATTATTTTATGTCAAAATTATGTTCTATTTTTATATTTCCAATTTCTCAATGTTATATATATACATATATACTTTTTATCTGTATAATATGCTTTTCCTACATTTTTACTCAAAATGTATAACTCCTGAAGTTCAACATTTTTTCTAAAAAATTTATTTATTTACTAAATCTTGAAATATTTTTATAAAACTTTGAATAATTTTATCCTCGGAATCTATAACGACACCATATAATTCAGTATATAAGCATATTAAATATTTTTTTAATTAAAACTTGATCACTTTAAAAAATTTAAAATACCCTGTAAAAATGTTTTTAGAAGCATTAAGAAGGTCATGACATGCGTCGCGTATATTTGTGCGTGTTGAAATTTCTCTGTTCATCTTCAACTCTCGCGAGGGATTTATTTTGAGCGAAATGCGTGCGTGACGTCACCAGGCATACTCAACTCATTACTATCCGCATCGTTATAATAGTCGCGGTATCGACCACTTAGTTGTCCTCCTCCACAAAGTGCACATTTTTCTAAATTGTAAAGTGTCGAAATTTCGGATTTCTGAACTTTTCATTAAATGGCGAGTGTTCTGACCAATTGATTAATCTCTTGCTGTGAAAAGCGCCTTGTGTCTTATTATTTGTTTAACCATTCATGTGCGAAAATTCATGTGACATTTATTGTATACGATGAGAAACAGTAAAGTAGTGTTTAAACTTCATCGACAACAGAAAATAATTTGTTTAAAAATACATTAGAGGATTTCAAAAGATACATTATACTGACTTAGAGTACAATGATAATTTGCAGTTAAATATCAATATTGTATTATAATATATGCATGAATTTTTTCAATTTATAAATTGATAAGTTATTCTATTTTTTACGAAAATCATATTAATTTAAAAAAATTAAGTAAAAATTAATTATATATGATTACGTTTTCTTAATTATTCAAATAGTTTATTTAACTTTTTTACAAATTTCTTATAAATGTTTTTCGAAAAAATAAAAAAACAAAAATAATTTGAGATCAAAAATTTTAATTTGTAAAAAATGCTTAAATACTAATAATATACACTAGAGTAAATTTTTAGATTGTCAAATTGCCAACGTTATTATTGTAATGCTTTATATATAAGTGATATATAATAATTCTCATCTATTGGAACTGAATTTTCATAACAGTATAATTAAAGATTAAGACCCTTAATATTAGTATTAAATATAGGTTTAAAATATTACTTAGGGCATAGGCAAAATAATAATTTGTAATAGTAGTCATTTTTTGGCACAGAAGTTTCTCATCTTCAAAGGTTAAGTAAATAAATTAAATGTATTTAATCAAGCGATATTGCAACATCGAATTTTAAAATGTCAATTTAAACTACATAAAATATCGAACCAGACATGAGCATAAGTATAGCAATAGTGTATAAAATTCAATTTTTTGCCACTTACAGTTATTATCAAATATTCAAAAAATCTAAAAATGTATTAAATTTACAATATTTCACAATAACAAAATATTTGTTTACGAAACAAACAAGGAGAAATTAATTTTGGAAAAAATTTTATCTAAAATTATTCGTAATTATACCTTAAAAATCAAGTGTAATTAAATTTTTAAGATAAAATTTTTTTTTATTGGAATAAAACTTTATTTAAATAGAAAAAAAATTTAATATTATTATTATAATCGAAATGAAAACTACCCAAACTCATTATCCTGCTATATCAACTTCAAGTGAACAATTCAATAAAAATAATGAATCAACGGAATCAATTATACTCTTAAAATTACATAAACCTTCTCACTGGAATTGGCAGTTAACGACAACAGCTGATGCATTACCAGTTATTCAATTATTAGACAAAGATGGAAAATTACTTGTTAAAACAAGTGGTCGCGTAGCTCAAAGAGCCGGTGGTTCATTTCGTAGTGGCTTAAAATATCATGAATCTTTCCCAAAGATTCTGAAAGAAAACAAGCCAGACATATTTAAATCAAAAACTGAAAATCGGAATTATGACGGTTTCAGTGCTAAATATGGATCAGTTCCTTTTGGTTTCCAATCTCGTAAATCTCGCAATGAGGTAGCTTTATCTTCTTATTCGTCTTCATTTCACAATAAACCAAAACATCTCTTATCAAATGAATTACAATTTAAAGATTCGCATATATCTAAAAACAAAAACAAAAATTCAAAAAAACAGTTAATATTTAATTATTTAAAACATCAATCACTTCAAGATTTATCAAAAAAATATGACGATTTTTATGATATTTCTAACGAATTAATGGAAAATAAATTTAAAAACATGAAAATATCATCTAAAAATTTTATGCATAAAGAGAAACAAAAACTTAAACCTAAACAATATTCGTTTAAGAGGTTGAGAGGTACAAATATAAATGAAACAAATGAAAAAATAGAAGTTATGCATACAAAATTATTTAGTAAAAATTTAAATACAGAAAATTTAAATGAAATAAAACTGTTTCTGCAAGAAAAAATTCAACAAAAAATGCAAGAAGAGACGTTATTGCAACGAACTTTTTCATTACCAATATCAAATTATAATGTGCATTATAATAAAAGTAAAGATATTCCTGTAAAAATGAACATTTTAATTGGTTTTAGTGAAAATTTTTTAAATTGTGATCAAGAAGATAACAAAAAAAGATTGATTAATAACTACGAATTAAATACAGAACTACGGAAAAAAATAATAAGTAAGTCAGAAAATAAGCAGCACTTAAGATTAAAAAAAAGCATGTCAGGATCAGGTAAAAAAAAGATCTTAAAAAAATCAAGTAATAGCCTACTTAATCGTAGTTCAACTCAAAAAATTTTTTATTCCGAAACAGATGATTCAATAGTGAATGATTATTTAATGCATCGTAGTATTAGCAATCAAGATAACTTTGATAAATCATGGTGTGAGTATAAAGAATACAAAAAGAATGAGCGCTTTCAAAAACAATTTGATTATCATTATTTAGTTGAAGAAGATTTTATGAAGAAACCCAGATGGAAAGACTTGCAACAAGCTTCATGTAACATAAAAAATTGCAAAATTTGTGAAAATAAGAAAAATTGTATTAATGTGATAGAAAATCCTGATGAAATAGATAAAAATATAATAACGTATACTGATTTGCAGGAAAATTATCCGATGATTGAACAATTCAATATAGAATCAAAAAAAATTACCGATAATATTGATGTGTCTCGTGATTTTAATTCAAAATCTATATCAAAATTTGATAATGGAATTACTGAAAAATTAAATAATTTATGTATTTCTTCGAATTTAAAAAAATTTCATAACTTAAGTTTTTACAATGATAGTGATAGTAGTAACCATTGTAATATTAACGATATGTGTCACGATTACAAAAATAAAACAAATGAAGACATTGCAAAAGATTATTTCAAACGAGTTCATCAAATATTATTTAAAAGTCACGAAATTAAAAATTCTATGCATGAAAACTATGAAGATGTAGCTTATAAAAAATATATTGAGGAAGAATTAAATTTAAAGAAACTTCAAGATCGAAAAAAAATTAACAAATCAATTACAGGTAATTACTCTATTTTATAATGAACTTCAATACTTTTACGAATAAATGAAAAAAAAAAATTAGTTTGATAAATAACAATTAATTAGCTAATATATTTTTTAAAAATTAAAAATGGTTGTGTTGCTTATTTTTTATATATATATTAATTAAATGCTTTAAATTGTATAAAAATATTATATAAAAAATTGCAAAAGATAATTTTAAATAAATAATTATAAGTATAAATTATATAAAAATTTAAGTTATAAAAATAAAATATTAATATTTTTTTTTATAATATTAAAGTTTTTTTTTAATAATTTTTTTAATTTTTTTTTTACATCTATTATTCTTTTTTAATACTGTATTTATTATATTTCTAATATTTACAAAAATTAAGATAAACGTAATGCAAATTTAAGGGGGCAATGAAACAAAAAATTTAAAAGATACCGAAAGAAAATAAATTATTATTGAGAAATTTCTTTTTTAAAAATAGAAAGAAAGAAATTCTTTGTTTCTATATGTATTAAATCTCATAGAATACAATTAAGAATATATTTTACATACACAATCAAAAATATAATACTAGTTTTAAAATAGAAGATATACACTGAAGTTTTTTCTAACAAACGCTACTATAAACAAATGTTTATATTTATAGAATTAAATAAAAAATTTTTATTTTTATAAATTATTTTTTAATCTAAATAAATTATACCAATTAGGCA
The DNA here is from genome assembly GCA_018907245.1 of Eupristina koningsbergeri. NCBI lineage: Eukaryota > Metazoa > Arthropoda > Insecta > Hymenoptera > Agaonidae > Eupristina > Eupristina koningsbergeri. The sequence continues at coordinate 138,408 of JACCHV010000013.1, read as the reverse complement.
ACTAATTATTACTAACGATTATTGTTAGTTTAGATTTTTTTCGTATTTTATTATTTGGTCACTTTAATATTTAATACATATCATAGATACACTTTTTTATATTTATTCTTTTTCATGAACAAAAATGATAAAATTCAGACAATAATATAATTTATATAACAATTTTACATTTATTTATTTATTTATTTATTTATCTAATATATTTATTTTTTTTATTTTGGTTATTTAAAGAAGACAAGATACGTTTTGATGTTATTGAGCAGTAAGTCGTTGACCAGATCCTTCTTCTTCGACTCTGAGTTGTGCGCTAATTTTCGTCTTCTTACCGCTATGCAATGAAGCAGTTTAACTTATAAAATACATTAATAAACACATGTACAAGCCAAAAAACTCCGGAAAGCGTTTTTTTTAACTTTTCCGCGATTTTCACTGGTTTTCAATATGGCCGATTTACGGACCGAGTCACTCGATATTCAGTTTGAATATCAATGATATGACTGACCCGCATAGATCAATATCAATTTATCTGTGCATCATCCACGACTCTAGGGAGAGCCTGATTGACCGATTTCGGATAGCAAGCAATCATCTGAGCTGAAAGCTTCCGACATTCCCTCCCTTGGATTACTGTATGCGTTTCGAGGAATTTAATGTGAGAGTTGGACTCTTCAGTTCGCTCGGATCAGAGAATCCTAATTATGCCCCTCTATGAGTAACTTGGTTTCATTTCCAGAATCTCTTTGGTTCAGTTCATAAAATGAACTGATTAAACCTTTTTTATCTTTCTCTGAAAAGTAAAAACATATTTAGTTTGATAGAATATTTATTTATTCTATTATTTGTTCTCTAAGGTGATTATGAGCTTCTGAGGGTAATGGTTATATTATAATATTCGCTAGGTTTTCTCTTGAGCTAACCAGTGGACACGGATTTCGTTTGTTCTATAAAGTAACCATGGGCGTCAGCCATATGACAGCGATACTCGATGCTTTCTCTAAGATTTAGTTGTTCGGTTGTTTGTGCAAATGGATTATCAAGCATTTTAAGTTTGTGACTGCCATCGATTTGCGTGCAATCTCGGGCTAATTTATTATCATACCACACAACAGCCGGAAAGCACGTCTTACTAATAACATTCCCTATAGCCTCGAATGAAATCAATTCTTGACATGATTCACTCATAGCTAAATATACTATCTGACATGTAGAAAGAGATACATAGGTTAGTTTATGGCTCTTCCAGTATAAAATATCCCCAAATTATCTAACTATGTATCCTGCAGTGGAGGTAGAATCTTCGTTATCTTTAAAGATAGCAGCCGAAAATGCTTCAAGTTATTCTAAGTTCGATCTGTACTTAATTCCAAGTGATGTAGTTCTTCTAAGATATCTAAAGATTCTCATAACTTTTTTTCAGTTATCTTCGGTTGTCATGTGCTGTTTTCTTACTAATAAATTTACATCACATACAATATCTAGTCTTATGGTATTAACCAGATACATCAAACTACCTATGGCCTCTCTAAATAGATTTTTATTTGCTGATTAGATATAAGAATTTCACTCTGCGTTACAAGACAACTTATGTTGTGCACTTGTCTAGTAACCATTGGTGTACTCTGTGGGTTGGAATCCTCCATATTGAACTTACTCAAGATACTTTTAGTATATTCTTCTTGATGTAAGTACATGGTTTTTCTGAGTTATTTTTCTGTATCTTTATTCATAATTAGAAAGCACTTAAGTTCCCTCAATTCTTTCATTTCGAAGACATTGTTTAATTGACTTTTAATTTTGTTAAACAGTGTTTCTTCATTGCTTGTAAGGAGAATATTATGTACATACAGAAGAAGGACAACCATTTTTCCATCTTTACAATACATATACAGGCATGGGTTATGCCTGCTCATTATTTTCCAAACCCAATTTCAATGCCCCTTTGGTGAATTTCTTATTCCTTCTCTTAAGGCTGATCTTAAATCCATATAAGGATCGTTGAAGTTTGTAAACGAGAGTTCTTTTAAGTTCATAATCTACATTCAGTCCTTGTAGAATCTCAGAAAAATGTTTTCCTCTAGCTTCAAAGCCAGTCAGTTGCTTCTTCGGTCTTCCATATTTCTTGGATTTCTCTAAGGGCGTTTCTTCTGATATCTCAACTTCTGCTGGCTCTGAAGTGTCCATATCATTCTCTGAGGATAGTACATCAACATTTTTAAAGATGTTTATATCCTTATACATGACCTTCTTATTCAATTTTACATGTCTTGATTACTTGTATTTTCTTGTAGTTGGATGACATAATAAATATGAATTTGCTTTAAACCCGACTAAAAATATTTTTACGCCTTTTGGTGCGAATTTTTGTTTGTGTCCGTAGGTCAGCATGTAGGCAACACATCCAAATCTTCTCAAATATTTCAATTTATTGTGTCTCTGGTTGGTGAAATTGGAAATTGGTGAATCATATTCTATAATCTTATGTGTAGTATGATTATATGTATGTGAAGCTATTTCTGCAACTAAGACTCACATAGTCTTCAATAACCCAGAATCAATCATTAAATACTTTGTTTTCTTCTATAATATTTAATTGAAATGTTCGACTATTCTATTATGCTCGGGTTTACATATTGAAGATTTTTCCAATTCTACATTTTTTTCTTTAAGAAGCTCTTGAAACTTTCCATCCATGTACTCCGTGGATTAATCTAGCTTAATGTAGCAGACTTTCTCATTCTTCTATGTTTCAGTATTCGCCTTTTTCCAACTTATATTCTAATGATTAAAAAAAAAACACTCAAAAAATCTAGATGCATATTATATTGTACAACCACAATTTTAATTAAGTGTACTATTATATGTACACGACATTCTGTCTTGAATCTGTCCTGTTTATGTTTTCATACGTCAAATATACAATATTCTTATTATACACAATATTTGTATCTTTTTGCATATTAAAATATGTGAATTGTAAAATTTTTTATAGCTGATTCTATAATAAATTGAAATATTAAATTCATTTTAAAAAATGAAGTATTATAAAATAAGTATTATAATAAATGAATATAAATACACTTCAAGATAAAATATATACATATATATTAATAAGTATTAAATCTATTAAAGTTGGAATTAAAATATATTATATCAAACACATAATTTTGTTAAATACTTTAATCAATAGAGCACTTTTAAGGTCATGAAAAAATCAGCTAATGATAGATATCAAAATTTATAAAAAAAAATCAGTAGATTCTTATTTTCTAAAATGCTACTCATGATATTCAGGAGTTTTTTTTACTAACAATTTTAACAAAAAAATGTATTATTATTTACGCTTTTTGTTATAAAATGAAAAGTCGTAATTTTAATAATATAGTATCAATGGACGATATGTAGCTAATAAAATTGTGAAAAAATTTCATTCATATAAAAACCGACCAAAAAAATAAAAACGGAGAAATTTTCCAAAAATCAGAAAATTTTTAAATTAATTAAAATATTTGTAACTTTCTTATTTGTTTAATATTTAGAACTATAGTATTGAGAAACTAAAGTAATTAATGTACACTTTATTTGTACAAATTTTAACTTGATCGGATTATTAGTTTTCGAGTACTACTAATGTTAATTAAATAATGCAAAAATTTACAATGTTATTTCCAGTTCAATGCACCTGACGATTTTAGTTTTTTCAACGATATTCAAAAATATAATTACTGAACAACAAATCCTGTATTTTACATATTGTTTAAATATTTTATATATTTTATAGTTTATATAATTTATTTTAACAAGCATCAGGCAATTATTTTATTATTTTATTAATGATTTTATTTTAATTATACAAATTAATTATCAGCTAAAATTTTGGCAATTGAAATGAATACTGTAAAAAAATTATTGTATATTTACTTTTATAAATATAAATATTTTCAAAATTCACTAATTTTTTTTACGACTTTAATTTTCTTTATATTTGTTCAAAATAATCTATTTTTTAATGAAATTGTAATAAAAAATTTTTTAATATACTGAAATTAATATTAAAAATACATGTTCAAATGAAATTGATCGAAAGAATAATCTTATGGAAAGAATTGATTTTTATAAGTAAAATATAATATTTGTATAAACACTCGTATCGATAGAAAATAACAATAAAACTTAATTTTAAATAACTGCTTTTATTTACTAAAATATTTTTTTGAATAATTTAAAAAATCTGGTTTACTAGATTATTGTCTAATCATACATGAAGTTTGAAATATAAAATAAGAACAATGTAAGCGATTTGGAATTAGAGATTTATTAATTAATTACTTATTTATTAATTATTTATTTATTTATTGGTTAGAGATTGGTTGATTCTACTTATACCTTGTATTGTTACAATATTATTTCTTATATCACAACAATTAGACTATATTTATAACAGATTCTAGGATAATTATGGTGAAAACAAGATTGTATTTGGAAAGGAATATGATTTCTTCAGCGGAGTTTAATCAGGGATTCTTTATCAACGAGAATGTGGTTTCTATAAAATTGCAAAAACATAAGTTTCGTACAGAAATGTGGACTTTTCTCCCGATTTTACTAGTCTTATCGTCATATAAATTAAAGGATAATACCGAGCAGGAAGGTGAGATTAGTTTCAATACTTATATGAATAGTTTTTGTAGGCACTTGTGCAAAACATAAGGCACACCATAAATCAAATGCAATTTAAAAATGCGACGTTACCTAAATATATTATACTTTTTGTAATAATAGTAATTTTTTATTTTATTTATAATTATCCATTCAAATAAAGTTAAAAAAAAATCTTAGCAATAGTTATGGTTTCATTTCATAAATTATAAAAATTACGTGACTGCATTAATGCACATATAATCTGTAATATATTATTAATGTTTTGATTGGCATAAAATAATATTTGTTATTTATAATTTATTCTCTCGTAAAATAATAGTATTTTAAAAATATGGTGTAAAACTGATAAAATTTGTTAAATACGAATCCTAAAAAATTTATGTAAACAAATTGAAAAATTGAAAAACATAATTAATACATAAAGTATGATTTAAAGTAAATTTTTCGATTTTGTTTTTAAATCTATGTAAAATAATTGTTAAATATTCCATAATTTGAATAATTATACTGTTTTTCTACTTTCTTTTAATAATTTATTCGCATTATCGGTGCAATTTGTATTTTTCATTATACATTTAATGTTTTTCTTGTATGCTATCTATTTCATATTAATTTAAGGAAAATTATAATATTTTATGAATGTTTTATTTGAATTATGGTTAAATATTTTTTATATGAATTCTTTGTTTATATAAATTTATTGAAACACATTTTTTTATTAGCGTAATACTGAAAAAATTAGTCTTTTGTTAACATTGAGATTTTTTATTATTATATTATATGTAGTTTATATAAAAAATAATTACATAAAAACTAAATTCTTTATATACTGTACGTATTTAGCATTATAATTAATGAATTATTTATCCTGCACATAACACTACTTATTATTCTATACTCAAATTTTCTATATCTAAATATAAATTATTTAAAAATTTTATTTATTTGTTTATAATAAATATCAATATTTTTATATGATTATATTTATAGACATATACTGATCTTTTTCTACAAGTTTAACGAATTATTTCAAAGCAAGATTAATAATTTAAGTATCGGATTAGAAACATTTCTTGGTCTACATTTTTTGATACTGGACATTTCGTGGTACAAGAGTATATTAAACTTTACACATAGATTCACAATTTTTTATACAGTTCATTAAGAAATATTAATGTAAATGATAAAATGCGATGACAACTATTAGGAAGTAGAACTAAAATCAGTCATAATAAAATAATAAAAAACAAGTTATATAAAAGCGAGAAATATTTGTACCAAAGGATGATTAAAATTATATGTATAAATATCTGAAATAAAATTAAAATGATTTATTTCTCTTAATTATTTTATATATTAATTAATATTTATTTTCTTTATTTTTCTTTATTTTCTTAATGTTATTTTATTAATGTTTTTTTAATTTTAATTTTCTTAATATTGATTTCATAAAGGTAATTAAAGTACAGATATTTATTCATAATGTATTTTTATAACTATTTTAAAGATTTGATTGAATATACTATATTAGTAAATAATTTTGTATTAATGCAAATTGGGCATAATTTGTTAACAATTAACTGCTATAGACATGAAATACTAATATATAATGATACAGTTATAAAGTCAATGCTTAACATGAAATATGAAATTCGACAAACTAGTTAAGCATGTACTACTGTATTGATAATAGCCATAAATAATAATGTTAAAGTAATAATAAATAAATAATGATTATCTTATGAATATTAGAGGCTAATTAATGTGAAGTTGTAGTTTTATGGTATTACTGCATTCTTTTTAAGTTTCTTCGAATTTCTTTTCATAGATGAATATAGATGAATTGTATTAAGAACAACCTCATAATCATAGTGTCTTTAAATACTAAAACTTAGTAAACTTCTTTAAATATCTCTTTGTTTCGGCTAAATAATTTTAAAAGAATTAACTTTTAAAAGTAAACTGCCTGTTGAGGAGTGAATTTATAGAAATAGGACAAATGTGAGGTTGTGTTTCGATAGTGCCTGTGTGACATTTTTTTAGCCTCGGCTATAAACTTCATTATAAAACTCCTATTAATACCGTCTCAGTTATTAAGAACTTTTTTTTATCTGTTATGAAAAATTAAATATACAGTATATCTACTAATTTGTAAACTGTTTTTATGCTAAACCATAGCTAAAATGTTTTTTATTTTTTTATATATTTAATATAAAATTTTTAAATGGGATATTTTGTACAAAGTAAATATTTCCAAAAATTGTATATTTTTAGGAAAATCAAAACTAACATATTTGAATGAAAAACCATAAAGCCTAATTTAAACTTAGATAAAAAAAAAATCATTTCAATTATTTCAATTAAATCAACTACATATAGTTGATACTTTTTTTTAATTATATAGTAAATCCAATTTTACACTGTGGTTTCTTGTTATTTTTGGGCTAAGACATTTATTGCATAGACAATATAAAGCCTGGTTGCATTTACTAAATACACGAGGTTTCCTATGACGTCCCAAAAAAATATATTATTATTTATCTTCTTTCCTTGTTTAATATTAGCCACTTTTAAGTCAGATACTGTGTTTCTGTTCTTTACTTATGTTTTTTCCTGTAGAACGATAGAGATTTATATTCATCCATATTAAACTACTTAAAAATGCTTTGCATACATTTCTCTTGACATAAGTAAATTATGCTGTGACATCTGTATCTTCTAATAGCTATTCCCAGGAAACACTTCAACATTCATATACCCTTCATTTTTTAAAAATTGCTGAGTTTTCTTTTGAGAATTTTTAACAATATCTCATCGTTACTTGCCAGCAGAATATCATCCACATGTAAGAGTAACACAGGCATCTTACCTTGTTTTCTCAAGATCTGTAAATACAGCTTTTCCAGCCTTAGCTTTCAGGTTGTTTCAGTGAATTTTTTATCTCAATGTTTGGACTAATCTTTAGTCCATATAAAGTCTTTTGCAATTTATGTACATATTTTATCTTCAAATTTTAGACTTTGAAATATATTAATGTACACATCATCTTATATAGTTCCAGCGAGGAATGCTTGATATTAAATTGAAATAAATTATATTTATTTGTTATTGAAATGAGAGCATGAAACAAAGGTAATCTTTAAACTGATGCGTATTTCTTTTTAAATTATAAATATTATTATCTTTAAAATTTCGAATAAGACCAATCGATCTTTATATTTTGTCCGATAAAAATCGAAGTATATCTTCTTTTTAATATCTATCTTGAATTAACTATTTTTTATTTTAATTCTTTTTTATTAAGTTGCAGTTGGAATATAAAAGTCAATATTTCATTATGAGTCATAGAATTTAATTCATTTTCTATAATTTCTATCCATATTTGATTTTCATATGATTGTATAACTTAGTTATTTTTAGTTAAATTCTAATTTATCATTGTTACTAAGCAGTAAATAGTTTCATCTTCAATTATTGTTCTATCTTGTAATGCAATGTTTAATTGTATATTTTTTATTTCTCCTACCTTATTTGTATGACTTTTTGTAGGTCCAAAAATCTTTGGAGATTTTTTTAGCTGTTCCTTACAGTTTAATAGATTTTTCCTTTCTTAGCCTAACTCATTTTCTTTTTGACTTTTGAATTTCTTCAACAATTGTTTGCTTTTCATCGATATTTATTCTTCATTTTTTATATCTCCTTTTTTTTCATCATACCTTAATTTCAGACTTTTAAAAACTTTGTACGTTAATAATTCGTTTAATTTAATACGTCTTAAATAGATAAATTTTTTAGTGGTTAAACGACACTCAAAATAACAAATGGATCTGAATTACACTTAGAAGATTTTTAATCCTTTAGTAACTAATTTATGTCCTACACTGTATGTTCTTATGTAGGCAATGCATTCTAATATTCGTAAATATTTTAGATGACAGTTAACTTTTTCATTAAGGTTCACCAGGGAAACATTAGATTCGACACTTCTATGTGGAGTCAGATTGCCTTTGTGCATCATTGCAAGAATTCACATCATTTTTATCAGTCCGGAATCTATCACAAGCGATCTTATTATCTTTTGAATGGTCTGATTAAATCGTTCGGTTGTGTTCTGGTGTTTATGAAGAAAATGATTCTAATTCAATTTTATCCTCATTTTATATTTCTTGAAATGTTCTGCTAATGTCAGTTGCAAAATTTGATTTCACACTATTCTTCTATTTCATGTAACTTTTGTGCTGTTACCATAAACTTTTTTAATTGGACCCACTGCTGTATCTATTCTTTTAATTACTTATGTTCTTACCCATATAGAATAATTATCTATAAAACAAATGATATATTTTTTATTACATGGGTATAACTTTGATTTGATATGTCTCCTGATGCCAAGTGAATTGTATGCAAAGCTTTATTTGCATGTTTCCTCGTTTAATACTAACACTTATATCTTATCTACTTTTAATGTTACGCATACCTCATAATAACATTTTATCAAATACAATATCTTTTAAGTATTTTCCTTTTATTTTTCTTAGTTTGAAATCTTATTATCCAATTTAGTTTTTTAAAATTTCCTTTTAATATTATTTGTTTTGTTTGTTTATTATATATTTGTAAAAACCTTGTCGTCTAATTTTATATTCATTTAACCTAAATGTCTAATAAATAATAGGTTATTTCTGATTTTACCAGTGGCTAAAACGATAGTTACAACAATATTATTAAATGTGTGTGGATTTTTATATAAATTTAAGTTGCTTGTCCATCTATGCTAATATTTGCATATTTATCCTTATCACAGATTTTATAAAAATATTATTATTTTTTAACATTTAAAACCTTTTTTTTATATAAAATCTGCTTTTATATAATTCAATATCTTAATTATACCATGCAGTTTACTGAACGTTATAGTGAGAGATATATTTATCTCAAACAACTCTCAATAAAAAAAAATAAAAATTTTTTGATACGAGTAATCAAATAAAAATTTAATTTACATCTTATTGAATTTTATAAAAATCTAATATTTTTTTATTTTTACTTATACCTGTTAATTTTATAATTTTACTTCTTAATTAAAAAGTTTTGTTTTATAAAGCATACTAGAAAAAAATAAGAATAACTCGCTCATTACCTCTACATTCTTTACAATAATTTTGCTTCTAAATACTATTCTACATTAAAATATAATGTATTGTTACGTCGCGTATTGTTTATAACCGAATCGCGGTAATAAGATTTCTTTCCTAATTAACAGTTAGTGTCCTCCTTTTTCGGCCTATGCTCGCGTATACTAGCTCGGGACGCAGGGATGATTCAGTTTGTTTAAAATTTTACTCATGACAAAAACTATAAATAAAGAAAGCGTAAAAGCACACGAATTATTCGTTGAGGTTAGACCAGTAGCCTCTTTTACATTCAAAATTGAAGTGAAAAGTTTGTTTTTTATATTAACAGGAAAATAAAATAAAACAAATCAGTGTAAAAATAATAAAAAGAAAATTTATTGCTTACTTTTCCGATAGTATGAATGCGTGTGTGTATACAGATAGCTTTGGTACAAGCCTGGGCCGCTTCTCCTGGGAAAATGAATCAAGTGAAGAAATAAAAAAAAAATATAATTTGGCAAGAAAATCTGCCTCTTGAAGAAATTGAAATCTTACTGCTCTTGGAAAATTTTAAATTTTGACTACCCTTCACATAATTTTTCCTCCCTTTTTATACAATTTTTCTAATACAGGGTGTATGGGCAAGTGGGAAAATTTTATAGGTTTTCCTGGAAAACGTCAATAGATTTTCGTTTTTCCATTTATTTAATGATAATTAATTAATTAATTCAAACTTTAATTTTATGAAAACTTGGTCAATATCCCTGTTTACATGTGTATTTTTTTATTTTTTAAAATTTCTTATTATTTACTGAGTTATTTTGATTTTGTTTAATTATTTTTTTAAACAACAATGGAGTATAGTGTTTTTATTTTACATAAGTGAGTGAAAGTATTTGGCCTAATTTTTTACAATTTTATTTTATAAATTTTGTGTGTTTATTGTTCTAAAATTGTGAATTTATATAACAAAAGGTGTGCGTCAATTTGATTAATTTAGTGATTTGCTTATGATTAAATCTTATTCTAATAATTTTGGTGAACAGGATGATTTTCTTCATTAGCTAAGGAATGATTGTAATAGATTTTATTAAGTTAAATAATGTTAATTAAGAATTATAAATAAAAATGTGTTTAATTAGTTGTTGGTGTTATTATTTAATCATTTGATTTATGCAAATGGTGTGCGAGAGGTGTGGAAACATTTTAAAAAGGTTTGTTTTGTTTTTTATTAATTATTTAATGTACTTTTCTTTGTTAATGTGTAGTATCCTTTGTCACAGTTTGTGTACTCAGGAATTTTTCTTGTCTACTTTTTCTTAGTTTTTTTTACATAGTTTTAGATATCCATTTTTTCTTCATAGTTTTTTGCTATACCTTCCACAGGTCAAGTTTTGACTTTCTTGGCCTGTGACACTTTTTCAGCTTCTAAAATTTTCCAATTAGTGAGAGAGAGATGGTAGACAGGAAATTTTTATTTTATTTTAAAAATTCTATTTGTTTTTAATATATATTATTCTGTGATTTTAGGGTTAGTGATGCATCTTTATTTGTTTTATTTTCTATATTTAAATTCAATCTATTTATTGAATTTTTAATTGTATTTTATATATTTCTTCATATTTTACTTACTTTATTATTTTTCCTTTTTTTTTCTTTCTTTGTCATTGTGTCTAAAAAAATATATATAGTATACTTATTTTGTAATACTTATTGTATTTCTTTCAAATACTCATCATTATTATTACTATTATTATTAACTATTATTATTAACTATCCTTATAACTTAGCTATTATTATTACTATTTATTATTATAATTATTTTATAGTGATAAATTATTATTATATTCAAGATTTTTTTTATTTAAATATTATTATAAAATTTTTTTGATTAACTTTTATTATAACTATTATTATTATTATTTATTTTATTATTATTATTATTATTTATTATTGTAAATATTATAATATTAATTATTAAAAATTTTTACCTTTTCATTATGATTTTTTCTTATAATTAAATATTCTAAATTCGTTTTTTTTATTTGCTTTGGAAATAAAATAATGAAATTAAAAATATTTGTTCGGCTACTGCCGTAACAGTATATATATTAAATTATATTTTACGTCTCAGAATTTAATAAGCAAACAAATGAATATTGAAGATATTTGTTTATTTAATTATTATTTATTTATTTAATATTATTGTTAGTTTACAAATTTAATATATTTTATTTCATATTTCCAGTAAGTAGTATAAAATAGACTTGTTAAAAAATGATTACAATAATTAATCGATAATTTCTTAATATTACTCGCATGATAATTATTCGCAGCGATTGTAGTTTAGAAATAGTTTGTCCGAAAGAATTATGTGGGCAGTTTCTTAGAAGCAGTAGTCTCTCATTACTCCAGATTTTCAGGATTGGAGAGTCCTTAATACTTGAGTTTAAAATATATTAATTCCAGGAGTAAAAAGCAATTTCTTTATATTTTCTCTGTCTTTTATATCATTTGTAACTTTATTCCTTCCATATTACTTCTCAGTTATTAGTATCGGTTCATAAGTGTATGACATGAGCCGATCATCCGATTTTAGTTATGACCATATTCTTTCGTAGTCTTCGGCATCAATTCATGATTAATTAGAATATTTACTTTCTATTATTTTATCTGAATTATAGTTTATACTCCCATATTTTTAGAATTTAGATTTACAATAATATTAGAACTAGATGAGAAAATAATACTTAAATACGAGGACATTACATCTTCTTTATTTTATTTCTTTTATAAAGTAAAAACTATTATATATTTTTTCATAGATTTACTTTTTTAATTGTTAATTTTCATTATTACTTTATAAACAATAGTTGAAGTTGATATCTTCTATTTTTATTTTTAATTTCCTTTCATAAAATCTTTTTAAATCTTTAAAAAAAAATCCTCTTTTCAGTAGCTAGCGTAATTAAAGCAGTTGCTTAAACCAATAAGCTGTTAGACTTTTTATAAATGATAAAGCATACAACAGTACTACAATCTATTTATTTATTAAACCAAATAATAGAATACTTTTTAGGTTATGAAAAAAGCAGCTAGTGATATATAACAAAATTCGTAAAAAAATCAATAGAATTCCTATTTTTTAAAATGCCACTTATAATATTTAAGAGTTTTTTATTAATAATTTTAACGAAAAAATGCATTTTTAGTTTTTTTGTTATAAAATGAAAAGTCATAATTTTAATACTATAGTGTTAAAGGACAATTTGTACCAAATAAAATTATAAAGAAATTTCATTTTTATATAAACTGATCAAAAAATTAGAAGTGGAGAAATTTTTCAAAAACTGGAAATATTTAAATTATTTTAAAAAATTGTAATTTTTTTATTTTTTAATATTTAGAACTATAGTTTGTGAAAATTTGAGTTTTATTATGCCCTTTATATGTACAAAATTTGAGCCTGATCGGATTATTAGTTTTCGAGTACTATTAATGTTAAATAAATTATACAAAAATTTACGAAATTATTTCCAGCTCAGTGCACCGGATGATTGTAGTTTTTTCAACGATTTTAAAAAACATAATTGTTGCACAACAAATTCTGTATTTTACATTTTGTAAAAATTGTTTAGATAATAAAATATCCAAAGATATATTCGGTACTTCTATGATTTTACTAATTTATCCATCCTTCTATTATAAAATTATATATCATTTGAAGTTAAATTGTTTAAGTAAACATAAAAATATGTACAAATAAAGTCTATTATTTATTATAAATATATTGATGATAACATTGTAGATATTTAGACAAAATCCTAAAATAAATAATTATAAACATTTGATTATAAACATTTTTAGTACTTATAATTCTCATCTATAAGTTACCCAAAAAATAAAAATAGTAAAATCATTGTTTTTAGATATTTTAATCATTAATAATAATATATAAGAATTGTCAATTTATGATAAAAATCTACTTAATCTATTATAATTTAAAATTTTAATTCTAATTATATCCGATGCAAAGAAAAAAATAATCTACAATCTTCTTTAAGTATAGTAATTTTATTATAGGATAAAACGTTTTACTAATACAGTATACAACTTTCAAAATTAATAAACTTAACGACTGTTGTATAAAAAATAATAACAACATTTTTCATATCACCATCTCATTAGTATTTGTGAAGTACTATATTTCAAAATATTTCAACAATCTTAAAAAGTAATATATATATCCTATAATAAAATAAGACAAAGACTCTACCAATAGACAGGATGCAACTAAAATTATGTATAAGATAAATTTTAATAATCATTTCTCGATGTATTTGGTGAAAAAAACTACGCTTGTTGTTTACACATATCAATGAACATAAAAAATGCAAACAAATTATTCTATTATTACATTATACTGGTAAAAGTGCAAGCATGAAATACATTGGAAAAATATCGTAATTCTAAATAAGAAAGTATTTATAAAAAAAGATTAATTTCAGAATATATCAAATACCTATGTTATATGTATATGATATATTGATATTCCCAAAAATAAATTAAAACAAATAATAATACGTTAAATAAAGAAGAAAACACGCAAAATTTAAATACGTAATATAAACAGTTATTATGTATTATGATAACTAATATCACTTAGTATACAATAGACATGTATACATTTCCATATTGATATTATTATTATTATATTAGTATTATATTATATTATTATTATTATATTATATTATATTATATTATTATTATATTAGTTCATAAACTTTCACTGCTTAAACATTATTGCGAGTTAATTCTAAAAATTCAATTTATATTTTAGGTATTTATGTTTACTCGTAGTAATATGTATAATTTAAATTCTTATAATTTTTTATTAAAAAGTGTTTTTTCTTAAACAAATAAGGTTTTGATAAACGTGAAAAACCAGTTTTTTTTATTTTTTATTTTTCATGTACATATATGATATTTCTTCACACAATTAATAAAAAAGGGTCTCTTTTATCATAGTTTTTTTAATGAATTGGAAATTTTAGGAAAAATCTTATAAAGAGTGACAGAAAAATGGTCGTGAATGATTTGTCGTATACATATGAATAACATTATTTGAATGGTGTGCTTAAGTTTGCAACTTATTCTTTTTTAAGATGTCTATTTCCAGTACCAGTTTTGTATAAGTTTTTGAATTTATATTATTAGATTTATAAATTCAATACATTTATTTACATTGATTTCGTATAGAAATATGAAATAACTATTATACGAACTAAAGGTTTATAAAAAAAACTTAAATAATTTTTAATTATGCAGTATAATTTGCCATCAATGTAATTATAATAAAATCTTTGTTATTTATTATTATTTTAATCACAATTTTTTTAAATCTTTCAACATTATATCAGCTCATAAAGATAGAATTGGGGAACTCCTAAGTATCATAAATAATTGTTTAAAAATTTTTTCAAAAAAAATAGAATATATGTTATGAAAAGTGAACTGATTTATGTATTACGTAGAAAAGTGGAATACTACTATTACTTTTTAAATATTTTAATAATTCTTAGAAAGTTTGTACTTATTAATTCAAATTACTATTATCAATGGAAAAAAATCCAAATATTATATTTTATATAAAATTAAGATTAGAATTTATAATAAAACTTTATATTTATAATATACAGAGTCTTTTCTGTAACTTATTATTGTAAGTTATTTTCAATATTATGAGTCACCATAAAATTAAAATGGATTTGACTTACAGCTGTTGGTATTTTATACACGTTTATTGAATAATAAATAAATAAAGACACTTAAAACTTTCCATTGTTTTTTTTTCATTTACAGGTATGGATTTTTTTGGATTTTTATTTAAATTTTACATATTAAATTTATTACGATATATATAAATATATTTCAATTATCAATCCGCGATAACGTCAGTTCTTCCATGTTTGCCTCTGTTCTAATCAAAACGGTCAAAGATCTTCGTTACTTTTAAGGATCGGTAATGAAGTAAATGCAACAACGATAGTTAGGGAAACAGAATATTTATTTATTCGAATCAACAAATAACGCAAGAGAGAATGCGATTTTTAGTGTAATATAACGTTTGTTTAGCCCGTGACTCTAAACGGGATCGCGTATAAATCAATAAGTTCTTTCTTCATATTAAAGAAATATCTAAATCACTATTCTTTCTAAAGGAGTTCCTAATTGGATTATCCTCGAGATGTTAACCCCCTCAAGATTCAATAAAAGTGTTCATATGTTTTTCTCCGATTTTCCTCATTACTTTTAAACATTGCTGAATGGAGAATTGCAAATCCGCGAATTCTACCTTCAGGGTCCGTGGTGTCTTCCAGGCGCTTGATCAATGTTTTATCAGCTACTTACGCTATTGTCTTTCAATTGACCCTTGCGTATTCATTTTCGGCTTCGATGCGGAATTTTCAAAAAATGGCGGATTCAGAAGTTTTTGATATTTGCGAGTTTTATGTTACTCATCTCTGAGTTCTATTCCTTCATTATTTCTTTGTTTCTCCTCGCCATCAATTCCCTAATGCTTTAACTTTCTTTGCCGATACAAGTATTACTTGTCGCTTCTTTCGGGCTTCGTTACATATGCGATTGCCTGAATTTACATCAATAATTATATCACATACACGACATAAATTTAAATTATTAATTGCCGAAATCAAACTAGTATATTTACAGTAATAACTATTTTTAAAGGAATATTGAATTTATTTGATATTGAATACTCTAATAGAATCTGTATAAAATGTTTATGAATATATTACTTTGATACATCTGTATATTCTAATACATTATCTGGTACTTTATTTATTTATATATATTATATAAACAGTGCATTTAGTACAATTTAAAAAAGAAAAAATACTTTTACTGAATTAATAAAATTAACTATGAATTTAAATTATAGAATTCAATATTTTATGTAATTGTTGATTAAATAAAAATATTAAAAAAAAGGGGATTTTAATACCTTATTTTTATAATTTAAACACAATAAATCAAAAATTGAATATTTATGAAAATAATTGTATAATATTATAAAGAAAACTTTACAGTCAATGTTTTTAGGAATAAAATATTATTTCATTATTATATTAAAGAATTTATTATAATTTAATTTTTATTTTTTAATTTAAATTTTAGTATGAAAAATATTAATCCATTGATGGTAATAAACAATCTAGATACATTTTTTAAAGTTATTAAAAAAGATAAAAATTGTCAAAATTTTTTTAATCTATAACAAACATATCTTAAATAGCTATTTTTGATTTTTAACCTAGAAATGAATATAAATAAATAGTACAAAATAAGTTTCATTTGATGTGTTAGAAAGTTTGAGTAATTTTAATGTAATTTTAATTTGAGTAATTTTTTGTACGCAGAATTTAATAGATTTTTTATGAAAGAAAATTAAATAATAAATAACAAAGGGCCAATTTCTTTGAACAACTGTTATTTCAGCCGAATAAAATCAGCAACTAGTTCTTTGCTTTTGTAAATACATTAATATTGTAAAGAACAAATAAAGTTTTTTTACTTTTGATAATTAAATATTAAATTCAATGATTATAGTTATTATAAAGAGCAAAGTTGTACAAATTAAAATTTTTTTAAACTATAATATAAGTTTATTTTAGATAAATATAATCTGCCAATCTTTTATAATTAAATAATAAAAAACTAAATTGCATAATATTAAATATCATAAGCGTTAAAAGTATTTTTAAAAAGTTGTTTTAGAATACGTTTAATCGCTAAATTATTGTGTTGCATCGAAAAAATATTTATATATATAGAAAAAAAAAGATATTTAATAAATCAAGTTGGTCTAATGTATAAATTAATATTCCAAGCACTTTTTGTAAATATTTAATGTAACGTGTTTCCTAGTATAAATATAATTAATACTAAATATTTTTACTTGACTATACAATTAAAAAATATATGACTGATGTATATTAAAATGGAGTAATTTGAAAAATTTTCCCTTGAATAATTTGTAGAAATACAAATTAAAAACGATAAATAAGTGAAAAAAAGAGAAATCTCGAAAATACTAAAATATAACGAAAATCAAAAGAAAAGTAGGTAAATAGTAAGAAAGACATCGGAATTACTACGAGCAGCTCTGAGAAGTACAATTTGTTTCCTTTTAATGACGAGAAAAAAGTATAGCCTACCCCTGGAGGAAAGGATTAAAAAGTGGGGGTTGAAATTAGGAGTCCCGCGGTGTTGTTACACATGCGAGCACTCGTTCACATCGAGACCTGCGCGGAGTACCAGAACCCCAATCAGCGCATGAGTAAATCCGTCGTTGCCTCACTACTCACCGCTCAGTCGTTCTCCAACTCCCCGACACAACGTCACAATTTCTTTCCATAAATCCAGACCATTTCAACTTTCCCAAAATAATTTCCAAATCAAGAACGACAGCCACTTTGCCCTTCTAAGGTCCAATTTTTCACAACGAACAACCTTTGAAAATCCGCGGACACAGGTAGACGTTACGAGGTTACGCGAGTGCAATTCCCAAGATACTAAGCTACCTCATACATAAACGAATGGAGCCTGAAATGTTTATGTCGTCCCGATACCGGCTGCGTCAGATTTTGTGGTGCGATGACGTAGGTTTCGTGAAAATTTGGTGAGCGAGAATGCATTTCATGATCGATCAATTCGAGTTTTGGTCAAATAAAATACCACCTACAATCCAAAGATAAGGATTGAAAAACCACTGAAGGAACGGCGATATCCAAAACAACTAAACTAATTCCACTATTTCAATCTTCAGCCATAGCATCCATACTGAATTAAACGTACGTTTATTCCAATTTATAAAAGCAATTACTGTAAACTTTATGTTTTGTAATTTTTTATTTTTTACGACCCTTGTTCTCTCTCTCTCTCTCTCTCTCCCTCTCTTAACACACACACACACAATTATTATTATTTAATTATTTTGGAACCATTTATTTTTTATTTATGTACATATAAAACAATTTAAATGTTAAAGATGAAGTTTATAAAACCAACTAAATTTCAAGAAAATTACTCTTCATTATCCTAATAAGTCACAGGATCAATTACTTTAATATCACTCTACAATTCCATACATGTACATACATATCCAATGCGCTACTCACAGTTCAAATCTAATATTCATTTTCAAATTTAATATTACTAATAATTAAATTTAATTTTATTCCCTTAAAGCAATATTATTTATTATTACAAACTTTAAATTATTTTAATTAATTTTATACTTTAATTATTAGATTATTATTACATGCTTTACTTAATAATTATTAAAACGATTTTTTTTATTCTTATTTTAGTTTAAGTAACATAAAAATGAATATTCAGAAAAGATTTATTTTTAAACATATACTTTTTTAAATATCTAAATACACTAAAAGTACTTTTATTGTAAAATTTATGATTTTCAGAATATTATTTTTTTATATTCCTAAAATGTTATATATTTAAATTTATTTAAAAATTTATTAAATGTATCCTTTAAACAATCGTATTACTAAACCACATTAAACAAAGTTAATATTAATAATTTTAGCTAATACTAATAATTATATAATTAATATTAAGTTAAAATATTAAAAGTGATTAATTTATATACTTTTATAATTAATCTATATAAAATATAATTGAGAAATTTTAATGATATTTTACATTCCATATCTATTTTTATTTAAGTAATGTTATATTTTTCATTATTTATAATTCTATTAAATCAAAATCAAGTTTTTTAAAATATTTAATGACTTTGTCTTATTCAACCAAAAATAACTAAATTTTTTATTAATTTAATAATATTAATTAAAAATCATAAAATATTTTATGCCATTTTTTATAAATTAAATTATAAATAATGCAGAAAATCAATCGGATAATCAGATATATATATCAATAGATCACCACTGACTAGAGATTGTTAAAAATAATAATAATTTTTACTATATAAATTAAATTATCCTTATATATATTTTACGATAATTGTTTTTTCGTTTAAACTTTTTATACAGTTGAATAATTTATTACTATAGTAATGATTTAGAAGCATCGTTCGACTGTAAAAAGGTTATGGCAGTTTCAGTAATATATCTCTATTACTCTTATTAATAAAAGTTTTGAATATATTTAATATCTCTTTAAAATTTACAATGGAGAACTTCAGATTACAATTAAATTTGCAATTTTTAATTCTACTTATTTATATATGCAGATTATTATAAACTAAAAAAAAATTTTACCAAAATGTTACACAATATTCAGGTTTGCTTTTAAAGATATTCTAAATTAGATATTTATTTCTTCCCACTATATTACTATTTTGTATAAAAAAAGAAAATACAGAAAAAAATTAACAATTTTAACCTGAAATTCATTCTGTTTTTTTTTTAAAATTTTGAAATTTTTGTCAAATTTTAATCTCATTTTTTTTACAAAATTATACATAAATATTTGAATTTTTTTAAACTTTCAATAATTTGAGCTTTCAATAATTATACTTTTAATAATTTTATAAAAAAGAATAAACTTTTTTGTAATAAACTTTTCGTTTTCAAAAAAAATGAAATATTAAGTAATAACAAAAGTTCAATTGTCTATACAAAACTATATGTATATTGTTGTACATATTTATTATAATATAGGCCAATTACATAGTTTTTTTTATTGTACAAGTATTATTCAAAAGTTTCTTAATGCATTTTAATTAATTTGTTTAACAATAAAATTTGATATCCACGCATTTTATAGAAAATTTTAATTTTTTGTATTTAAAAACAAGTATATGCTTACTCAATTTGTGAAATTAATTTCATAGAATTAAATTCATAATAATAAATAATAAAATTAAATGCAGAGAGATTTTATGTGAAATATTTTTTTTGAAATAGTAAAAGTATCTTAGTTTAAAATAAACTTTTTAAATTAACCTATTACTTATACTAATAAATAATTTAATTTAATGCATCTAATGTAGTTTTTATTTTTAAATTAATAAAATGGAAGTTGATTATTATGTACAATATTAGGACATAAAAAAATTTGAATAAAACAAGTTATATATTGTAATAAATTCCAAAACCTTTGTACACTTTGATGAATTTTTCTATTTAATATTAATGTTATTATATATTCTATAAAGATTTTTTTAAAAAAATAAAATTTTATTTTCAAATTATGCATATAAGGGTCGATTTGATGAATTGTAAATAAACAAGCTTCTCTATGTCACCTGTAGGTATTCAAGAAGAAAGGTATACTGAAATCAAATAACATCTTATTCTTAACCTTTCAGAGTATATTATATCTTTATATGTGACTAATATGTTAAATTTTATTATTTTACATATTTAATAATACATTTAATTTATTCCCCTCTATTTCTTTTTATAAAAATTATATTTATTAATTACACAATTTTATTTCATTATAATAAAAGAAAATATTTTTTTATTTTTTAAATACTTATTTTTATATTAATAAAAAGATATAACAACTACATTTTTAATGACAAATTGAGACTCCAGGTCAACCTAGAATTCAATTTTTTAAATATTTTTTCAGTATATTTTAAAGAAATTATAAAAAAGTTTTTTTTATTAAAAAATATAAAATATTAACAATCATATGATAGACACAATAAAACTTATTATCTATATGTTAATATATATTTATATATTTATGTGTTTAATGTAATGAATATTATACTATATTAATATTATATAAATATTATATTAATTAATAATTGAAGAAAATATATTTGAAAAAATCAATTATAAGATACTTTTGAAATAAATGATAATTATCCTAATACAAAAATTATTTTTCTAATCAAACTATTCTTATAATAATTTTTTAAATTTTATTTTTTTTTTTATGCTTTTGTTATGGTTTGAGATAAATTAAGATCAGAAATTATTTATCATATTATCTTCTTTTTATATCGGTCCATTTATAATTAAAAATTTAAAAATTAACTAGTAAATGTCAATTAGAAATACTTTATTGCATTAAACTTCAAGTTTCGTTTGCATATCAATATTATGTTTTAAATTAATTAAAAATTTATTTATAATAATTCATAAAACTAATTTTAAAAAAGCGATAAGTTTTTTAGTATGATTAATCAATTTATTTTTTTAACATATAAAATACATGTGACAATTATCTTTATTTTTATATATATTTAGTATATAAACAAAATTTTCTTGTTGTACTAAAATTAATAATTAAAAAGTTTTCCTAAAAAATACTTAAATACCTGAATTATTTTTAATTTTTTATTCTAAGTATTGCTTTTTTTTTAAATAGATACACATAATCTTTTTATAAGGTTATTAAATATGTAAAAGGATGTAAGAACATTTTTAATAAACAGAGAAACGTTATTTAGATAAAAATTTAAATAAATATTAATGTGTGTAGCATGTATTGACATTTATATTACTAGAAAATAATATTAGACAGTACAAGTTTAGTCGATCAGGGCTGCAGAAAAACTAAACTTCATTTCTTCATATATTTTCTTCATCAAGAAAAAGATCTTATCTTTTTCTTAAACATTCTCTTTTTTCACCGTACCTTTTTTTATACTAATCCAAAAGAATAGTTTATTTCGCAACAACCTCTACTGTCCTCTGCTGAAATGATTTGATTTAATACAAGAATAAAAAATTGTAATATGTTCAAGAAAATCTTTAAATTTCTAACATATAATACGTGTACAATAATTAAGATTAATTAGATAGAATAAGTAATTGTATTTTATAAATTACGAGCGATGTGGTCAAGTTTTTTTTAATTATTTTATACAAATATATAATTTATTTATTTATTTTATAAGTAGTTCTCTTTTCATTATTTTTTAATTTTATAGGACAACAATAATTGATATTAGTATAAAATATATTTTGCCATAAATATTTTATTATATATGTATTATAGCGGGGATTATTTTTCTAATAACCACTCACGTCACAAAATAATATAAAAAGTAATTTAGAACAACACTTTTAATCGCTACATAATCGAGGACAATAATGATTGATGTTGTACCACACGGAATCGCACATCCGAGAGAGAGAAAAAAAAATAGAGAGAGAGAGAGATGAAAAAATGTTAAGAGAGGCGTTTACCGCACGACGGAACATCCAACTCTTGGCCTCGGCTTCGTCCTTATACGTCACTGATGGAGTTTCGGTGTCAGGTGATAATCTCTTGACACCAACTCAAATTATCCTTTTTCTATTTGTGGATCCGCCACTATTGTGCTTCAAGTACCCGCATGTTTGTATTAGTCTTTTTTTGATCTCTCCTCAATTTACTCTCTCTTTGCCGTGATTTATTTTCATTTAATTTCGAACCAATTATTTTCTTTTCACGCCTTAACCGTGCCCGGTCAATTTATCTCCCCGACCCTTGTGTCGCGGTGGTTTACAAACGCTACAGGTAAAAATGAATAATAGGATATTCCACAATTATTACAATAATAATACATAACCATATCAACGTTAAACAATGATATGTAAGCCGTCAAACGTCTTCCTCCAAGACTATGATACGGATGCCAGCTCTCACCTCCCCCTCTCTCTTTTCCTCGATGCTTTTCTTTGCGAGGTCTACCGCGTCACTTTACCCTGCTTATGCTTGTTATGGCTACATTCGTCTCGTTCATGGTTTCCATTGTTTCATTAGGTAACGATCTGTTAGGGTTCCCTTGGCAATATTGCGGGATCTTGAGTCGTCGATTCTTCTCGGTGAATCGGTGCAACTGGGGTATTACACATGGATTTTAAGACAGACATATGGAGTTTATACTACCTTATTCTGTTCATCCTTGATTTCATAGGTTCCAGATCCAAGTATTTTCGACACTTTTCAGGAGCCAGTGTACTTGGGTGCTAAGTTCACCGCGAGTTTTAACGGACTAGACAATAGAACATAAATTTTGCACCAGACTACATCTACGACTTTATAGTTTACTTCATGATGTTTATTATTATAATGTCGCGCTTGTCGTTATTAAGCATGTTGATTATTACCCTGAGTCCATGATCGCAGTTTATGCATTGCGGAATTCTGTACCAATATTTGATAGAAAAACCTTAGGGATTCCAAATCTCAAAAAGATTGTACGTCACAGTTCTGTGCATTGATCTTACGAATGAGGGATACAATCGAGTCATCGAATGAAGAGGTCTTGGAAGACAAGCAAATATTTGTGGCCTTTATTCGAACGTGGAAACGGACCCATCATACCTCCAGTCACAATTTTCCAAGGTTGCGTAACGATTTGATGTCCCATTAATCCTCCAAGTAAAGTTTATTTCACATTGCACTTCTGGCAAATGACGCATTCCCCGTACACTTCTAATGACATTCTTATATGCACCAGCTCAGTAGTATAGTCGCGTCATACGCTCGTGCCTTTTTCTTCCCTGAAATGAACATAGGTCACGGCCTAATAAACTTCGTATAACGCTCTTAAACACCCTCTTGGGAAAGTACCAATTTTCACGCATCACAATCGTCGAATAAATCTTCAGTGTTAGCGTTCGAATAATAGTAATACAAGTAGTCATGGGCGATATTCAAATACGAGTGATTTGTTGGTGCTTCATTTACATTTTTCAGAATTCGAAAATACCATTCGTTTTTTTATCATCGCTTAAAGTGATCCCACTAATCGGGAGTATCTTATTAACTTCATGTAATCGCGACAATACATATAGCACAGCATTATGGCTATCTTTACGTCAAGTAATTTCAAATTCGTAACTCTGCACCTCCAATGCCCAATGCGTAAGTCTACCAGTTGGGTTCTTTAAATTATGTAACCATTTCACACTACTATGATTATTATAATCTTGAAACGATAGCCCTCCAAATAAGGCCTAAATGTACGAATTGCCCATAAGGCAGCAAGACATTCATGCTTTGTCACGGAATAATTGCATTCCGTCGAAGGCATGTTGCGACTTGCGTAGCCAATCACACGCTCGCTGTCATCAATTATTTGTGTTAAGACTGCCCCTAATTCCGTATCACTAGCAATAGTTTACAGAGTGAATTAGTATTCGAAGCATAGTCTACACAGAACTAGAGCGGAGCAATTAACACTAGAATTTGCTCGAATGTAGCTTGCTGTTCCTTTTTCAAATCATATTTTATCCTGATCTTGGTAAGGTGGGTGAGGATTATGGTTTTTTAAAATTTCAAAATTTTCTAGAAACTTCCAGTACCAAGACACCATATCTAGAAAACGACGAAATTGTCAGATATTTTGAAGGGTTTTGTATGCGAGAAGAGGCACAATCTTATCGAGGTTGAATCTGATTTTTTTCTTATTCACTGAAATGCTCAGAAATCTGACCTCTACACAAAACTCACTTTTTTCCTATTTATCATTAGACCTGCATCAGTGATATGCCTAAGGACCTTCTCTAGATACTTTATATGTTCTTCAAAACTCGAAGTAACGATTATAATATCGTTTAGATATGCGAATGCTTCTGGTTTCATTGTATGACAAATAATCTTTTCAATCATCTTCTAAAACGTCGCTGGTCTACCTGTGACACCGTAAGGTATATGAATTCATTCGTATATATCCATCCATGGGACAGTGAAGGCGGTGAGGTGGCGTTAATCTTCTCGAAGTGGTATCTCGTGGTAGGTATTACATAAATACAATGTTGAGATATATCACGGGCTCCGTAATTTCCCGAAAATTACATCCATATAAGGAAGAGGGTACGTGTTCACTTCATAAATTGCATTGAGTCCCCATTAATCAATACAGAAGCGATAAAGTTCATCATTTTTACGTACAATCATCACTGAACTGGACTATTCACTGTTTGACTCACGAATCACACCCTGATGTAGTGTCTTATTAACATGCTCGCGTATTTCTACTTCAATTTCAGGCGAGACAGAGTATTATCGCTATTTTATAGGACTCGTATCACCTATATTGATAAAGTGGTCGATAAGATACGTACATGCTAAAGCTGCATTGATAGGACGAAGTATCTTATTTAGTAGAGTGTCTAGAATTCTCCGTTGATCTTAATCCATGTTCGCCAATCCCAACGAGACTAACAAATACGTATCGCTAACAAAAAGTGTACATAATTTGAGTGGCACTATCTCCTCACGTTGCTCACTATATATCGCCATTTTATTTTCATTCAGATACAAGACCTCGTTCGTAAGTACTTGACCTCCGGCTCTCTGAGAATTAATACGTCGATATCAATCCGCGTCCCTGATAAGTCAAATGGAAGTGTAACTTATCTTATATTGGTTTTAAACGTCCCATTAGAAATTTGTACGAATATATTAGGGAAAGGTTATACAGCTCTATTTTCTGCTGACGTAATGATAACGTAACGCTTATTTAATTCTACAATAAGAAAATAAAAGAAATATATTGATCTATCCTGGTAATAAGCTTGAAGGAGAACGCCTTCTAATTATGTATTGTATATTTGTATATAATATTGTTGCGTACATATGATTTCGTGTTTCGGCACGCGCCATGTGTTTGTCTTTCAAATCTTCCATTCTCGTCCAATAAGGTCCAAGCATTGATTGCTGGACTAATAGTTACCCACATCAGCGGCTCAGATCGTGCTACAGAGTGCACCCACGCACGTTGATCCCAGATACGCAACCCCCAACCACGCCAAGTGCCCATCCTGTAGTTCTTGTTTAGGCTTAGTTTTACGTGGTTTATTACACAAAAAATTTCATCGTATTAATAAAGTATACTTATAATTATTAGATTTAGTTAAATAGTGTTTAATTATTATTTATCTGTGCCGTATAAAATGTAAGAGCATCTTCACAGGCCCTCTTCATCCTTCAAAAAATTAAATCTAACAAATATATATATATATATATATATATAATATTGTATTATAATTAATTACATATAACTTTACCGTTAATATTTATATACCCTCTAAAAACAAAAAGAAATCATTTTACTTCAATAGTTATAATTTTATATTTATTCATTATGATATAAGAGATCTATAAGACACTTATAAGTAATAATTGACCGAATAATTATACTAATTATAATTATTTATACTATTATATCGCTAGTTCTGTGTTTTTCGTATTGAAGTTCGTTGAATTTATTTTATTCGACGTTTTGACGCAAGATTTTTATATATTATGATCTTAATAAATAAAATTGTATCACAAGAGTCAAATGGTTCGATTGATGAAGATCCGCATAATCAAGAATAGACGATAACTCGATTAGAAGTATACACGATTCTAATTTTGCGTTTATTATTCACGATCTTTGTTTTAATTTTAGATTAATAATTTTGTATTTCATAAATTGACTTATATCGTAAAAATCGAGTGAATATATTTCGTAATTTTGATCATGTTAATACGATTTTATTCATAAATTACACTATTAAATAACAATATCTATGTATATTGAATATATTTTTTATCATTTATTGGGTTATGAACCCTATCTAATAGTTCTGACGCCACATAACGGGGATTATTTTCTAATAACCACTCACGTCACAAAAAAATATAAAAAGTAATTTAGAACAATACTTTTAATCGCTACACAATCGAGGACAATAATGATTGATGTTGTACCACACGGAATCGCACATCCGAGAGAGAGATGAAAAAATGTTAAGAGAGGCGTTTACCGCACGACGGAACATCCAACTCTTGGTCTCGGCTTCGTCCTTATACGTCACTGATGGAGTTTCGGTGTCAGGTGATAATCTCTTGACACCAACTCAAATTATCCTTTTTCTATTTGTGGATCCGCCACTATTGTGCTTCAAGTACCCGCATGTTTGTATTAGTCTTTTTTTGATCTCTCCTCAATTTACTCTCTCTTTGCCGTGATTTATTTTCATTTAATTTCGAACCAATTATTTTCTTTTCACGCCTTAACCGTGCCCGGTCAATTTATCTCCCCGATCCTTGTGTCGCGGTGGTTTACAAACACTATAGGTAACAATGAACAATAGGATATTCCAAAATTATTACAATAATACACAACCATATCAACGTTAAACCATGACATGTAAGTCGTCATAGTATGTATAATTTATATTATATACATATATAATAATAATCCATTCTGTCAATATTATATTGATGCTAAAAAAGTTGTTAAGAAGAAATAAACTTATTATATTAGTTTCCTCGACTCCTAATTTATTGAAAAGTCTGAAAGTAATCTACCAATAAGTAATTGGCGGTAGAATTTCTTTCTTCGTCGCGATTGCTTAGAAGATAATTTTATTCGTAATAAATTTAAATTTGAGTTAAGATATACGATATGTTTTAAATACAGCGAATATTGTGTCCTTGAATAAATGATACCTTGTTCTTTTAGAATGATTTACTTGATATAATCAGTAAATATATGATAGTCTACGAATTTTTAAATAAAAATTTCTTCCGTACCTAGGACCAATGTATCTATAAGTATCTAGGTGTTAACATTTGGATAAAGAATAGTCAAAATGTATTGTATAAATAATACCGTTATTACTCCTGCTGTCCCATTATTAGTTATCTATATCTCTATCGTTATTATTTACTGGTATGTAGTACATCGCTAATTTGAACATAGTCTTATTTTGGTTTTTTTTTCTATTTGTAATTCTAAACTCATGGTCCAAAAATAGACCTGATACTATATCAAAAATGTATATTGATATTTATATCATACATTATATTGGAAGCTAGTTCCCCGTCTTTTTGCTTTTCTTTTTTTCCCTCAATATATTGTCTAATATTTCAATGTCTTTTAACAACTCAAAAATTTTTACTTCAATTTTAAATTTCATTAAAATATTCCTGTCGTTCCACTTATTATTCTTCTAATTTGTCGTTAAAATCTAGTATCTCTTCACGTTTTTCTATAAAATCTTTCTCATTACAACATTCAGCTTTACAAGAAATACATGTAATGTAGTTTTTGCCTAGTCAACATCTATTCACTCTAGCTATATTTTTACATCTTATGATGTCCACACATTTTAAATTTATTTTATTTTTAACACTTATTTAATTGCCCTTGCCTGTTTTACTTTGTATTCTCACCATCATTTCATTAAATCATATCTCCACACTTTTTGTCTCCAAGAACAGGTTTTACTTCAATATATTTTAGACCTATTTAACATTTTCCGCCTTATTTATTTCTCCCCAATTTATTAATCTCTTAATCACAAAATATATTCCCTTATTTTTTTCTCTTTCATCTGCACCACCTTATTTCCTCATTTCTTCTCCTTTACATTTTAAAAGTGTTAATCTTGCCGTATTTCATTTACTCTAGCAAAATCATATTGACTTTACTGGTCCAATATACCCTTCCTACTTCTTTTCACTCTCTTTACTATCCTCGAAAAAAATATTTCTCACTCTCTGCTACATCTCGGCCATCCCTTTTCCGTATTGTTTATCTTACTTTAATATTTCATTCAATTTTCTTATTATTTCGATCGATTAGTTTTATATTATAATATTAAATTTATAAAATTCAATTTCAATATAATATGTAAATATAATATAAAATCTTACCTATTATTAGTTGATTTTTTTTTTATATATAATATTTATATTATTAATTTTTATAGATTCTCGGCTCTCTCTCCTCTCGCTCTCTCGCTAAAGTGGATTCCAATGATAAATCCTTATTATGTACTAGTACTTACTTTCAAAGAATTTAATAGAATAAAATTAATTAGCTTCAAAGTATTATTATAAATTATTGATAGACTAAGATCAATCCGGAATTTTAAATTTAGTTATATATATTATATAAAGTAATTTTGTCCACACTAACAACCGTCAAAGATAAATTGATAAATAGTAAATATTAAATATTAAATCTATAAGATATAATTATCACCACACTAATTTCAAGAATATAACTTCAACATATATAATAAAGAAATTAAAATTAAATAAATTATATTCAACATTGGTCAACAAAATAATCTATATCTCACTACTATTAACGACAATTTTATAATGATCTGAGATTTTTTGATGACCGAAAAATTCTACCTTTTCAGATCACTACTTTCTTATTTCACCAATTATAAATTTTCCTTTATGACTTTATGCCAAATAGAAAATAATTGGTTAATCAACATATATAGTCCTTCCCTTTGATTTCAAAACCCCCTACTGTAATTGGCTAATCAATCGCAATACTAAATTAAAATCAAAAACTAGAAAACTATTTTCCTACCAATAATTATATAATCTGTAATTATCGGCAATATCACAGCGGCATACCACTGCAATTTTACATCACTCACACTACCTCATGCATACATTAATCATATAAATGTATATACAATACATTTTCGCACCTATTGTTGTCTCTGTCTAGTTCATGAGTACCAGCGCCTCCTATATCATCAAGACATCCGTTTATGTACAAGTGATATGGAGCCGGTGAACCTTGTGTTGACAGTTTGTCAACAAGTTGCGAAAATGTAATTAATATTAATAACAATAAAACCATCATCACTATCACCTGTAAATTTTAAAAATTGATGTTATTATAACGAATAATAATTATAAAATATATACATCCACTAAAAATATAATCACTAACATGCATTTATTTACTTTTTAGATTAGAACAATATTTCTTTTTATAATGAATATACATTCATTACATAGTCTCTTATTGATGGGTTTCATTCCTCTTCTGAACATTCTCACTCGTCAGGGTGCCGTCATCTATATCTGTGTTGGTCTCCTCTACATCGAATAAGCTCGATCACTTCTTTTATCTTTTTTTCTACTCTTTCATAAATTCTTTCTCAATTCCACTTTTATCATCACCTTTACTGCTATAACACACTATTCTATTACTTACTTATATCCTATTATATTATTTTAACTATTCTCACTTATTTCATATCAAATTACAATTAGAAAACTACTACATGTCTTATTGCTCTTCATATTAATACATTAGATTTTATCTTAATATCCTTAAAATGTTTTCAGTAGTAATTGGTCAAGCTAAAAAATTAAGATATTTATTTTGCATTAATTAATGTGAATATTTTAAATAAATTTAGTATTTTATCTAATCAAAACTCATACTTTTTTATTTCTTATTTTAGATTAATAATTTTATTCAGAAAAATATATATTTTTTAATTTGAACGTGAATATATTTTTTTTTAAATATTTGAAATATTATCTATAATTCTTTATTAAAGAAACTTTAAGTGCTTCAAAACAAGTAATTATCTAAATAATTATGTTATCCGTTAAAGTATTTAAATAATTTATCCTAAAATAAAATTATACATTGATGACCTTAACCCGATTTCGTATGAACAATAGATAACTACATTTACACCGTACATCTTCTTATATGTAATTTCCACAAGCCCAAAGGCACAAATGAATTGTCAAATTTATAGATCAATTTCTTATTGGCCGATTTCAAACTTTGGTTCTAACCAATCAGTATTAGGTGAACAAGTCCAGATGGTGGTTACGTGAAGAAAATTTCCGAATCAGATTGGGTACTCACAACTAAATAATTAATTAATCTTTAAATATAAATTTACTTATGTACTAATTACCCCAAATTACCACAACACTTAATATTGTGTATTATATGGCATAGATTAATGTATAACTTTTTCAATATTATCGACCTAAACATAAATCAGGATTTCTAGTCCTTTTCAAGTATGGGATGACCTTGTTGATTACATTTCAGTCAAATGCAGGAGATTGTTTTTTATACTCATTTAAAATGCCATACTAGGTGCTATTGAAATATGAATTTACTGTTATGTGTAATAATGATACAATAATTTTCGCTGTTTTGCTTAAAAAATTTGTAACTTGCACATACTTATAATTTAAACTTTTTAAATTATAAAGTAATGTTTCAAAAAATCAACGTCTCATACATTTCTTCATTTTTTAGTATTTTAGTATTTTCAGATTTTTAATTTTTTAGATTTTTTATTAATTTTGAAATATATATTTATTTTTCTTTAATACAAAATTACAGATATTAGTATCAAAGATGAAACGGGAGATTGTGACTCAGCATACGAATAATGTTCCTAAATTTTTGCTACAAAAATATAAATATTTCAATCTCAAAAACTGAGAAAATATTCGGAAAGCAAACTTGACAATATTTTTTAATTTATAAAATTTATAAATACAAAATGCAATGAAAAATTTTAAAATTCATTTTCTAATAATTTAATAAAATAACAAATTTGATGACTGTCATATATATATAATGTTATTATTAATGTTCATACCAACAATCGCATACGTGACGAATTCTGGAATAAAAGGAAAATAGTACACGTAACGGAAAATACAAAGCGTTAGGAAAGTGATAAAGAAGAAATCAAACTCAATGGTGAATAACATTTTTAATTTACTCTATTTTAATATACGTCAGTCATACTTTTTTTAACGGTAAAGTCAAATAAAAATATTCAGTACTAATTATTTTTATACTAGAAAACACGTTACATTAAATATTTCCAAAAAGTGCTATTTAAGATATGTTTGCTATAGATTAAATAAACTTTGAAAATTTTTATCTTTTTTAAAAACGTTAAAAAATGTATCTAGATTGTTTATTACCATCAATGGATTAGTATTTTCCATACTAAAATTTAAATTGAAAAATAAAAATTAAATTATAATAAATTCTTTAATATAATAATGAAATAATATTTTATCTTAAAAACAATGACTGTAAAGTTTTCATTATATTTATTTATTTTTTTACATTACGTCCCAACTATTTTAAGGCACGGGTTCTGTTATTTATGCATGATATTTATATATTACATTAGTGCTTATTTCATATCTACAGAATATACATTTGTTTTATTTAACACTTTGCATATAATTCTTTTCACTATGTATTACACTTGACCCTCCTTTATGACTTTCTTATAGACTTTCCTACTCTTTTAACTATCTCTGTAATTCTTTTTAATATATCCCTGTTCTCTTTTTTGTTTTTCCCAAAATGCATGATCGTTTCTCTGTTCGTTCAAGTCTTATCGTTGTTCTTCCTCAATTCCTCACATATATTCTCTGTTTTTTTACATGTCCTAGTAAGTGCTCTCAGTCGTCATCACCTTCCTTACAGAGATTGCACCTTCTTTCCTCGGTCTTCAACCAGTATTTATTTTGTGTGGTTACATTTCTACATCTTATTCTCGCTGTCATCTTCATGCTTCTTGCACCGGTTCTCAATCTTAGGTATTCCGGTAATCCAACTTCCTAGATTTTTCTACATATATTGTTGTATTTCGCTCCTGCCATCCTACTAATTCTATTCTGTCTCTGTATGTCTTCGTCTCTTTGTCTGACCTCACTGTAAATATTTCTCCCTTCTGTCTGTCATTTTTCAACCTGTCTTCTACTCAGTCCTATCCTATGCAGCCATTTATCTGTTACATCATTTCCACTCTCAGTTATCTCCTTCATATGTTTCTCGAAGCATTTTTTAACAAATCTTTCGTCACTCATTTGTTTAATTATGTCCTCGTACTTCAACGTTCGTATTTTCCAGTCCATTTCCATTCTTCGTTCATCAATTTCCTCGTAGACAAGGTATCTCGAGGTGCAGAAGTCTAGATTTAAGGTTCAACGGTAATAGTCCATCTTAATTTTTTCCATTTCTTCCGATTCTTGATTCCCCAAATTTTGACTCAATACTCCATGGCACCCTTCACAAGGTAATTGAACAGTATCTTCCTCATTCTGAAGTCTCCGCTGCACATTTTTTCTGCTAGCCTCCATGTTCTTCGTGCCGTTATCCTGCCCTTATGTATCCTTTCCCTCATATGATCGTGATGCCTCCCGTCATTTATAAACACAAATCCCAGATAACAGAATTTTTTACTATTTCTATCTGCTTCTCATTCCATTTCCATATCTCAGAAGCCTTCTTCCTTTCTTTCTTCACTATCATTATTTTGATTTTCTCCGTGTTCAGCTGCATCTCTCTGTGTCTTAGATACTTCTATAGTGTTGCCATCATTGCCTGCATGGCTTCTTTATCTTCTCAAATCAGGGCCAGGTCATCCGCGTACGCCAGTGTCCATATTCTAGCATCTCTTACTTTTGTTCCATCTATGTTGTTTTTTTTTCATCTCATCTTCTATTCCAGAGATATATATGTTGAAGAGTAAAGGGC
Organism: Eupristina koningsbergeri; assembly: GCA_018907245.1. NCBI lineage: Eukaryota > Metazoa > Arthropoda > Insecta > Hymenoptera > Agaonidae > Eupristina > Eupristina koningsbergeri. Next base: position 104,319 of record JACCHV010000013.1, on the reverse strand, counting down.
TGAACGAGCATCCCTGTCTCAGTCCTCTGTCTGTCCAAAATTCTTCAGTTAGTCCTTCCTTAGTTTTTACCCTGCATTTTTTTTCCTTGTATATCATCCTTAAACTGTCTGTTAGTCCTGTATCATAACCCTTTTCTTCCATAAACTGCCAGAGCTTTTCTCTGTTTACCTTGTCATAGGCGGAATTTAGATCTACGAACAATATGTACATACTACTTTTCTCCCTCAGTGTTCTCTTTATTAGATGATTTAGTATGTACATATTGTCCACAGTCGATCTTCCTCTTCTGAAGCCCGCTTGTCCTTCTGGTAGTATGTTTTTGTTCTCTGTCTCCGTTTCTAGTCTGTTTCCCAAGATTCCGGTGTAGATTTTATACGCCGATGACAGCATGGATATTCCTCTGTAGTTTTCCGGATTTTTTGTATCTCCTTTCTTATTACTACTATGATAGTCGTTTCCCAGTCCTTTGGTATACTTCCGTACTTTTTTTTTTCTTTTTTTTTTCATTGGCCTTGTGTCTGTTTCCGATATTCCCTTGTTTCTTTCCTGTTCCTCTCAGTACCCTTTAATAGCTTTTTGAAGTGAGTTTCCTACTCTTTACTGCTTATGCACCCCTCCTCTCTTTCCTTTTTCTTTCTGCCTTTGTTGATGTAATTCCAAATTTGGCCTTCACCTTTCAGTATCTTCAGTTCTTTCTCTTCTCAGTCTCTCCATTCCAGTTTTTTTTTTCACACATGGTCCTCCATAATTTTCTTTGTTCAGCATATACCTCCTTCTCTACCTTTCCCTTCTTCCAGTTTATCAGTGCCTTTTTTATAAAGTTTTCTTTATAATATTATACAATTATTTTCATAAATATTCAATTTTTGATTTATTGTGTTTAAATTATAAAAATAAGGTATTAAAATCCCCTTTTTTTTAATATTTTTATTTAATCAACAATTACATAAAATATTGAATTCTATAATTTAAATTCATAGTTAATTTTATTAATTCAGTAAAAGTATTTTTTCTTTTTTAAATTGTACTAAATGCACTGTTTATATAATATATATAAATAAATAAAGTACCAGATAATGTATTAGAATATACAGATGTATCAAAGTAATATATTCATAAACATTTTATACAGATTCTATTAGAGTATTCAATATCAAATAAATTCAATATTCCTTTAAAAATAGTTATTACTGTAAATATACTAGTTTGATTTCGGCAATTAATAATTTAAATTTATGTCGTGTATGTGATATAATTATTGATGTAAATTCAGGCAATCGCATATGTAACGAAGCCCGAAAGAAGCGACAAGTAATACTTGTATCGGCAAAGAAAGTTAAAGCATTAGGGAATTGATGGCGAGGAGAAACAAAGAAATAATGAAGGAATAGAACTCAGAGATGAGTAACATAAAACTCGCAAATATCAAAAACTTCTGAATCCGCCATTTTTTGAAAATTCCGCATCGAAGCCGAAAATGAATACGCAAGGGTCAATTGAAAGACAATAGCGTAAGTAGCTGATAAAACATTGATCAAGCGCCTGGAAGACACCACGGACCCTGAAGGTAGAATTCGCGGATTTGCAATTCTCCATTCAGCAATGTTTAAAAGTAATGAGGAAAATCGGAGAAAAACATATGAACACTTTTATTGAATCTTGAGGGGGTTAACATCTCGAGGATAATCCAATTAGGAACTCCTTTAGAAAGAATAGTGATTTAGATATTTCTTTAATATGAAGAAAGAACTTATTGATTTATACGCGATCCCGTTTAGAGTCACGGGCTAAACAAACGTTATATTACACTAAAAATCGCATTCTCTCTTGCGTTATTTGTTGATTCGAATAAATAAATATTCTGTTTCCCTAACTATCGTTGTTGCATTTACTTCATTACCGATCCTTAAAAGTAACGAAGATCTTTGACCGTTTTGATTAGAACAGAGGCAAACATGGAAGAACTGACGTTATCGCGGATTGATAATTGAAATATATTTATATATATCGTAATAAATTTAATATGTAATAAAAACTAACAAAACTGTTAGTAAAAAATCAAATTATAGTTCAAAATTATTGTATTATATTGCATTGAATTTATTATTGATGAGTAATATTACATAGAAAGGTATTAGAAATGTAAAATTACATTATATAAAAATCATTTATATATCAACTTAAATATAATGTATAGTTAACATCTACATATATAAATCTTAATTATATAATTTTTCCTAATTTTATATTAATATAATATCTACTCTATTTCAACATTTAATTTAAATTAATTTTTGTAATTAATAAATAATAGAAAATATGTTTAATAACGGGAACATTTTTCAAATAAAATATTTCTTTTCAAAAAATTACATAGTATATGAATTTTCCTCTTTAGATTATTTAAATGATATCTTGAGATTCGCGTCGACTTAAAATCTAATCAAATAATGTGTAAGTATTATATTTTTATATTTTTTAATAAATTAATTTGTTGTTATATGTTATTTTTATTTTAAAAAAACATCTTGCATGTTTTAATGAAGGTGGAAACAGTTTCATAAAAACGTTGTCTCAATCACAAAATCTGAGTTATATTTTTTTAATATTTAAATTATTTGAATTTTTTTTTTATAAAATTTACACACAATGTTTATTTCCGAAAAGATGTTACTATATATAGTCATAATTTATTTTAATAACTGTTGCAGGTTGTGATATGTTAAATAAAATTTTAAATAATAAAATTCATGTAAATTTCTCTTATTAATTTGAAATAAATATATTATAACGCCTTAATATTTTTTTATTGTTAATAAATTAATTATTGTTAATAATTGTTAATAATTAATTATTAATTATTGTTAATAAATTCCAATTATATTGTAAATAATAAACTTTAACAATATTCTGATTAAACGAAATTGCAAAAGAAGTAAAACAGAACTTTGAAAGTAGATGACTTAGCGAAATTTTATTTTACAAAAATTAAAAAAACATACTAAAGGTGATAAACAAATATTATATAAGCGAGTCGGTTGATGAGAACGTCGCTTTTACCATTTCAGCTTATCATCAGTTAATTTTAAATTTAAAGCATTAAATGTGTAACCAAATTAAATTATTATTTATAATACAACTATCGAAATCAAGGATCTCTGTGACTTTACCCTAGACTAGAGACACTGATAAAATAATTGAACCATGCAAATCGTGCTTGTAGATACTAGAGGACTCTTGCAAACTTCTGATTTCTAACGGGTAAATAAGAAAATGCAATTAAGTAACGTAAATATCACACGATATATTATTGTATTTGTAAATCACTTTTGCAATAATAATATTTATATAAATTATTTTTATTGATTTCGCGTAAAACTATTTAAATTCAACATAATTACAAATATTAATAATTATTATTAATATTTAATAAATTTTTTATTAATTTATGAATAAATTATATTGTTTATAATAAAAATATATTAATTGTTTATTTATAATTTCCCTGATATGTTAAGACATAAAAAATTGTATTTAAAAAAAAATCCAACACTTTACAAGAAAATATTTGTAAAAAACTATACTATTTTATAATATAAATTTTGGCGTAATAATTATTTTAAATAATTCACGAGGTTTTGTCATAAAAAAACCTTATTTTTTTTGAAAAATTTATTAAAAGTAAAAAAAATTATTTCCAATTAGTCATTATTGAACCGAACATCTTTGGATTATGTAGTCAATGAACTAGTGTACAAAGCTTGAATTGGTTGCTATGTTACATATGCCTCGCAACAAATGCTATTGATCTCGAATACTGCCAAATGTATTACATAGTAATAAAAAAAATTATGTGCTTCCTCAAGATATAATTTTTTATCAAATAGATAATAGTTATATTTTATTGACAATATTTACAATATGTCTATGCGATTCAATTTTTCTTAAGTAAAGATGAATATATAAACATCTAATAATAAATAAGTTTGGTGCTATATTTAATTAATTCAGTTATCTTTCTCTAAATTTGCTGATTTAATAAAAACTTTTAACTTTATATTTTTAAAGTAGATAAATACTCAATAATTTTAATAAGTTTTTTTAATTTTAAATGTTTTTAAATATAGTAAATTAAAGAATTTCAATAACATTTTATAACTTTATTTTATTTAAAAAATAACAATTTATCAATTTTATAAATAATAAAAAACTTAGAAGATCAATTTATTGAGAGTCGATCATCTTCCATAATTTTTTCGAACTTTTAGTCAATAGTACATGTATATGAATTATAAAAAATATATAAAAGATTTATTTAAAATTTTCAAAAATAGTAATCTTAATTATAAAAAAAACTCATAATCTAAATATATCATAAATAATAAAAATTTTTTTATTTATTAAATCAGTAGTAATATATAAAATTTCAATAGCTTAATAATCTTCTTTAATTTATTATTATTTTATTTAATTTAATTTTTAACTTTAATTTATTTAATTTAATTTAATAATATTCTTTAATTTAATTTATTCGACTGAAATAATAACTAAATAAAATTTAAGAATATTTCAAATCTAACTTAATAATAATATATAAAATAATAAATATTAAGAAAAAAATTATTTAATGGAGAAAATATTATATTGATAATAAACTAATTTAAACAAATGTTTGTTAATAACAATATTATTATAAAATACTGATTTAAATATCTGCAATTTATTAAAATTCATAAATTAATAAATAATAAAATTTATATAACGTTAATGTATTTTACTTTTAAAAGAAAAATTTTTTCTTTTGTTATTCGTATATAAATATGTAAAACAATTTAAAATCCTTTTATTTATATAATATGTGTATGTATGTATGTGTGTGTGTGTGTAATTATGTAAAAAGTATAGCTGGATGAATATATGTATGTAATAGATGTATTTTTTTTGTCCAAAGCACATTTAAAATCACTTATAATTCGTCCAAGTTAACTTTAACTTTCACCTTTTGATTTAAATAATATTTTTATCAATGTTAACAATATTATTATAACATGAGTCTGTACTTTCATCCAGAGATTATTCAATTGAAAAAATTCCATTATAGTATGTTTTAAACAGATATTTTGAGATAAAAAAGGTATTTTTAGAAAAATTAGATCGACGAGGTTGAGAAAATTAAATATAAAACGTAAAATTTTTTTTTGCTATTTGATATATAAATCAAGTTCTTAATTGAATATACATCTATATACGTAAAAATATGAAGGAAATTACAGGATATATAATTAGATAGAAAAATATGATTATGAGTTTATTAAAAAAGCGTACTACAAACAATCTTAAATCATGTAGATTACTCGTTATATTAACACCTCAGTGTATTGGCAAAATCTGCTTGTCGCTCACTCAAAAATTCTTCGCCTTGCCGAAAATCGTTATCTTGGAATTTTCCAGTTTTAATTGTAATCGAGACGAGATTTCTTCATTACATTACGTCTCGATAAACAAGTCGATACCAAAACATCAATCTAGCATACATTCACAACAATCTTAACTTACATTACTTGCCTGTACTTGCATATTTACTTACCCACATACACATTCTCACTCACACACGCCTAGAAAATCCTAGAAATCCATATAATAATAACGTATTTATTAGATAAAAAAATAAGTTAATCGTAAGAATTGTTGCATCTGTTTTTATAATATTTTTGTGTATTCAAACTCATATTATGGAAAGTTGTTTGCTAACCACTACATTATACGTGAATTTCGCGACATCATATATATTATTATTAAAAAAAATGGACATATTATATTAATAATAAAAAATAAATAATACGTCGTAGATTTATCTGATAATCACAAATCTGCATGATAAATTTTACAAACATTTTTGAATTTATAATTCCTATCTGAAAAGGTGGGAATAAGCAATTTGACTTAATTTTATTGATTTTGTTCGATTCCATTTTCTTAATCGTACGAAACAGTAATGATGTACACAACATAAAATATTTAGTAAAACGTCTAGCATAATTTCAACCTTTGTCACACATCTTTAATATTTGATAAATATTTAACATTTCTTTATATATATTTTTTTTTACATTATACATTACATCTTCTCTTTTAGACTATTTATTAATCATTTTATTTAGTTGTTTTATCAATCTTTTCTTTTTTATTTCTGTTTTATTTATCATTGAATTTGATACAGTTTGATTTAGTGCATTGAATATTTTAAATGGATAACAACGAAAAAAGAAAACAATTACATCGAAATTCAATTTAAGCTTGTAATTTCGTATTTGTATTTACTTAGTTTCATTATTTCAAACATTCATATAATTTGTTTACGTATCATGTTTTTAATTTAGTCGGCTATGAGCTTCCGTTATGATACATTTAGTTCTGTTTTCTGACATGACTAAAAAATAATACAATAAATTAACATACACGTGCGATGAGAAAATTATGGATAATACAATTGTTTTATTTTAAAGAGTCTTATTTAATTACTTATAAATTGTCAAAATATTAATATTCTTAACATTATTAAAATCTGAAAGATTTTTTTTCTTTAATTTTATTTAAAAATATACAGTAAAAATTATAAATATATATAAATGCAAAAATTAATGACCTTGAGTTGTTCTTCTCCAAAACTCATTATACGTTTCTAGCGATTGTTTAATACCGGATATGCCTGGAGAACAAGCTTTCCATATCCGGTATCCACAGGTAATTGTGTTATTTCTTAATATTCAGTCAGTCGTAACCTATCAAAAATGAGATTTTAAAGTTTTACATTGTAACTTAACTATGTACGTACAAATGTCAATATGATAAACTTTATATTTACTAAATTTATTGAATAACTTTTATAAATAAAAACAAAGTACAAAAATTTAGATACATGTGTAGTATATAAATATTTTTTATATTTTGGGATTTACGGTATTGTACTATAAAAGTTATAAATTTCTTTATTGTATTTAAAGTAATATTAAAAATTTTAAATTTACGTAATTACTTTATTTTTTATTTCATTTAAATGTTTTTTATATTAAATAATCTTTTTAAATTTTAATATATTTTAAGCAATTGTAAGCCTTTATTACATTGTGTTTATATTTATATTTATTTTTTGTTAGTTTCAAAAATTTTTTTATAAAAATAATCAATAATTACATGTATTAGTTAAAAAAAATATTATAATTTATTTAAAAAATATTACATAAATTTACATTCAAGACATTTTCTTATATAACTACATTTAATTATAAAATGTTAAAAATATTTAATATTTTAATAATATTACTCGCTAATTCATTATAATAATTATAATTTTATAAATAATATAATATTAAATAAATGTAATTAAAATATTCATTTTAATCTATTATTTAATTATATATTCTGAATTTTTAGCGCAAAATTATAATTTAATTAAAATAAAATTTTGTATAATATTATGAATGTGTTTGCAATATTACATATAAATGGTAATTCAACTTGAGTATTTATTTAATACAAAAATGTGTATATTTTCTTACGATTCTTCGATTGTTATTCTAATTTTCATTTAATTTTCATCCGTTATTAGTTATCAATATATTCACTAGACGGCAAGGATACATATTTCTTCGAAAATATTCCTGTAACATAATAAGTGATTTTATAATTGGATTTTGTCATCAGTTTATTATTCATATGTTTCTCCAAACTTCAGCTCGTCTGGACGATTAAACCGTAATCCATACTCTTTTCTGGCATTTTTGAATCACCAAGATGTTTATATTTAATAATTTGTTTGATACGACATTTCAATATTTATTTTAATATAAGCCTGTATATCTGTTACCATAAAAATGAAAAAATTTTAATCATTACTTAAGCGATTTTCATAATTCTCTTACTTTATCGTTAAAAATGTAAAATGAGGCATCTCGCTTCTTATTCAATTACACAAATGTAGTCCTGAAATATGGGCCAATTATAAACATTACCCAAAATAGTCATATATTTAACAGAAACAATAATTGTAACATCTCATCAATGAAAAGACACGCTAAATCGATAATTAGCGTTCATTTTGACTACGTCGTTGGCTTTTTAAATTTTGATAACGAAAACAATGAAATTTATATTGAGACTATAATAAATATTCATATTGCAAATTGACTATTATATTATCATATGTCGTGTGTCTATAAGCATTTTTCTTTGATAGTATATTATAACTACGCTACGCTGAAGTGTATGATTTAGGTGATCATTCACTTTATTGTACAAAATTTAATTTTACCATACGATTTTAGTTTTTTCAATGATTTGAAAAAATATACTTATAGCAAAACAAATTCTGTATCTTATATTTTGTTAAAATTATTCGAATTATCTATAGCATGAGAATAAAGCTGACCAAAAATGGTCAGATGCATGAAATTCGAAAAGTGGGGAGAAGATTAATTGAGGGGTTCGTTAGCGCAGATATCACTTCTAATATTATATATTATAATTCCCTGATTCTTACTCTCCCCACTCCTTGGGCTCTCGACCATTTTTGATCATCTTTATCCTTATATTTTCTGAAATTCGAAATATTTAAACGAAATGTAAGATACAGGATTTGTTGCACTATTTTTTTAAAACCGTTTAGAAAAATAAAATCGTCTAGTAGAATAAGCTGGAATATGATAATTTCATAAATGTTCCCATAATTTAATTAACATCCGTATTACTTGAAAATTAATAATCCGATCAGGCTAAATTTTTGTACAAATAAAGGGCACAATAAGACCTTTAATTTAAAAAAAACTAGAGTTTTCTATATTAAATAATGAGTTTGTCATTATTCAATAATATATATAATATATATAAAATAATATATATAAAAAAATAATGAAAAGTTTTCCGTTTCTAATTTTTCAATTAATTTATATAAAAATGAATTTTATTGGCTACAATACGTCCATTGACACTATAATGTTAAAATTTTGATTTCATTTTATAACAAAAAAAATAAAAATAAATATATTTTTTCGTTAAAATTGTTGATAAAAAAACCCTGAATATTTTTAGTAGCATTTTAGTAAATAAGAATCTACTAAGTTTTTTACGAATTTTGATATAGATAAATATCTATTTTGTTTAAGGACCTAAAAAGTATTCTATTTCTTGGTCTATATATGCACTTGAATAATAGTTTTATAACTTTAAATATAATTTATATAAAATCAGATCATTTTTAAATATCTTTAATATCAACATAACTTTTTCTTCTTGATGTATATTTAAACAGGTAGAAACCTTTCCTTGTAAAAGAGGTATTCTTAAGAGTATTAAAAAGTGACGCGAAATATGCGCAAATTCTAAAATATTTTCTAATGCACCATATGGAATTAAAAGAGGAACATTAGAAAAAAAACTTTGTTGCAGTTTAGTTTTTTAAACTCTTTCTTTTCGTAATGAAAGGTCTAATAGATATTTCTTATTATATCTTTTATGTATAAAATCTTTTACGTAAAAATATTTTCAATTTATTCTTTAATAGATAAATTTAAATATGTAAAACTATTAAAATATTGGCATATCTAAAAGATTTCTTTTTTTATAGTAATATTTGTCAGTATATGCAGAAAACCAGTGAGCATTAAATCTTCAACCTGATATAATTGATATTTAGTCTGTAGAAGAAATTACGTATGAAAACCCAAAGAACTTTGTAACGACTATTTATTATTAATTTCAAACATGATTGAATTTTAATACTGTATTTATTAGAATGAAAAAAGTGATTTCATTGTTTCTATTCGGATTTAAATAAAATAAGCCAAGCATTGTAAACTTTTTCAGATAATCAACCTCGAAAGCTATAAAAAGTAGCTTAAAAACGACTTTTAATGTACATATATTTTATACGATTATAATTTAAAAATTTTTAATACAATAATTTAATTTAATTCTACAATCATGTTTTAAATAACAAAATTATTCTTTTCTAAATTATATCATGTTTATACGTTATTATACCAAATTTGTATAATATTTTTCACTTTATAATGAATAAAAAAAACAAAGATTCAAAATAATTGAAAATACAATATTTTTATAACATTTTATTATAAATGGAAGTAAAATGAATAAAAATTAATAATATTTAATAGTAATATAAATTTTTGATGCAAAATGAAATATTTTTATAATTTTATAGACTGTTTTATGAATTATATAATACATAATATATACGTATTAAAATAAATTTGGCAAAAAAAATGTGAAAAATAAATTTTTAAATCCTTATAAAAGACAAAATCATATGCACATTTATACTTGAATTTTGTTAAATGACTGTATACACAGGACAATGTAGTTAACGATTTTAACATTTACAAGAAAAAGTAAATATAGCTCGACTTTCCAAACCAGTTTCCTCTGAAAATAAGCAGCGAATCAACGCTGTAACGAAACATGATTATTTGTAAATATAGTCATTTTCTTATGATGTCATATACACATATTACGGTTTTTGACTGGTCATCTTTCAATCTTAGATTTTTCTTAGTTGCTACGTATAATAGTGAAATTATTGATATTAATATTATAAAATTTTAATTATGTATAATAGATGAAATTATATGTAGATGTAGAAACACGTTATTACATAAACTGTATAATGCACGCATAAAAAATTAATTTATAAAGTACATAACACAAAAGTATTCCAAACTTTCTCATCGGATTTCTTAATTGTTTACTTCAAATTTTATCTTTCAACATAAATATTTGAACTTTATATATTAGCATAATAAAAAGTAAAAACTTTAAATTTCTCAAATATATATATGTTGTTTTATTGACACTAAATTTTAAAAATATTCGATTGTTGTCAAGGGAAAATATGTATGCGATAAGAATTTGTAAAAAAACAATGTGTTTATATTATAAAAACATAAATTTCTATTTTTCAGTTAAAATAATAAATATTTCATAAAAAAAATAATAATCGGTAGAAATTTATTTGATACTTGTGAATATATTCGTCAATCTCTTTACGATAAACATTACCGAATTATTCATTAATCGCTTGACACAACAAAATAAAAACTTATAATGTTAATTTAATTATCGAAAGCTCACACAATACTCAAAAATTCTAATTCTAGATGCTAGGGGAACCTTCATGCAAAGTGACTCAATTTCAGAACTTTACTACTAGTCCAATATGTACATAAAGCATATCATATATGTATTCTTTCAAATATTATTGTTTTTTTTTAAGTATATATTACTATACTTTATCACAAAATTAATAATTAAATGAATTTACTATTAATTAATTAAATTAAAGTAACCAAATCACTATTAAGTTAATATAAATTATTAAGACAAAAAATTTTGTGTTGATACTGTGGCGACTCATTTGTACAACTTTGCTCCAAACAGCTGGTACCAAACTAACAGAGTAAGATTAACAAGCAGGAACACATATGGATCATAATAAAGAATAGTTGCGGTGTAAGCAGGACAAGGTGTGTGGAAGTGAATAGAAAAGGAAGTGGCTAGTATCATCCAGTGGCGAATATCGGGCACCATTCCGAACTGTTATCCAGTCTCCTATGTACTTTGCGTAAACCATGTAAAGGAACAGAATTTTTAAAACAAATTAATCTCGTACGCGCGAAAACGAGATACCGATAATCACAGAATATATCCACAAAACAGGCGTTACTACACCTTTTGAGTTGTTTGAATTCCTATTAATGAATTTCGGGCTTCACAATGCCGCTCAAAAAGTGCATTTCCAAAAGTTCATAATTAATACGTTCATCATTTCTGTTACGCGTACATAAACGATGTCTATCGGTAAATGAGGAGCAACACTTTTAATGCCTGAAAGATATATTCAAAAGACTAGATAAAAAAAAAAAAAATTGTCATAAATGCAGAAAATTACTGCTTTGGCAAATGAGAAGCGTTTCTATGCTACACCAACGCGAACGAGATTTTGATTTAACGAAAATAGCAAAAAGCTGCGACAATTTCTGGGCATGATTAATTTTTATAGATCATTTATGCCAGGAACATCAAAAATACTAGTATTACAAAATAACATGCTTTGCAGCAACCTGAACGAAAATACAGTCCTTATGTAGACAGTGGCTATAAAGAAAATTTTTAAAGCGACAAAAGAAGAGCTCGCATTCTCTACGTTTATCACTCATCCCAAATGGTCAAATGCGCAACTTTCTCTCATGTGCGACGCATCCAACTCATGCGGTACTGCAGTAAAGGCAGTCAAATTTGTGCAAGCACTCGGTTTATTCTTGATAAAGTTGAGCGCATTGCAGGCGGTCCACAGCTTGTTTTATCGCGAGTTATTAGCGATATAAAAAGCGGTAAAACATTTCGAGATTGGTAGAACCTCGAAAATTCATTATTTTCACCGACCACAGACCTCTTACTTGAAGTTTTCAACAATAATCAAAATAGAACACGTCAAGGCAGGAGCCACAATTATATTTGATCAATCAATTCTCGATCGATACAAGATACGTAGCAGAAAAAGACGACATGGTAAAAGATGACACGCTGTCTCGTATAATCGCATAATAGTCACCCGAGACCTCGACTATGCACTATTAGCAGTATCACAAAAAAAGACGAAAAAAAAAATTTTTTAGGAAGCGGAACAACTTCCTAAGAATCAAGAAAATTAAGGTTTCAGAAAATTAAGGAGCTCAGCATGTTCAACTATATGTCGATATTAAATATACGGCTGTTCTTGACTGTACCAGTCCAGCGAGCAGCATTTTATGCGACCACCAGTTAGCGTACCCGAGAGTGAAGACAACTGTGAAAATCTTGAAACACCACGTCCGGCTATTCATCAAAATAAAAATAAATAAACTCATATAAAAAGTTTATAACTATTATAACTAATAATTTGTCTTTTTAGTTATTCTTAATTTGATAAATCGAGAAGAATAATTGAAATTTTTAACATATTCTTTCTTTGTTTTTTAACATTTAGTTTTTAAAATATAATTTGAATTTTTTCATTTAATATTATATTTAATACCAAGCAGTGGCTTTTTTTATAAAAATAATACAAAATAAAAATACCACAAAAATTCTTAAATAAGTCATCATTATATAAATTTCATCCATTACATTAATTTTTTTTTGATGAAATTTAAAAAATTAAATATTATATTTTAATAATTCTACCTATTCTGTTAAATTCATAAAAAATATACGTTATAATATTTTTTAAACAAATAAATAAAATCATAATTAAATATAAATAAAAAAAAAAAATGTTTGTTTTAATTTAATATAACTGTATATTAACACAATATAATTATGTAATATCTATTTATTATTAATTGAGAAGTTGTTATCACAAATATATTTATTTAAAAATAAAATTTCCAAAGACAATTAATACAAATTAAATCAGCTTTTAATATAATAGGTGAAATATTATTTAATTTCTTTTTATAAGAATATTAATATTTCTTTTATAAATAATGACATTTATATTTATTGATTTATGTATTATTAAATAGATTTTTTTTAAAAACGTAAAATATAATTCAAAGAATTATCATTTTTACAATCACATTATAATATTTGTGAAATTTATGATTTTCGTTCAGTAACTATTTTAATTTAAAAACTTTTTTATATTTAAGATTTACACCTGTATTCTAACGTTTTTCTTATTCGTGTTGTTTTCCTGAATAAGATGAGTTATGATAAGAATAATTCCCCTTCCCATCTACGATTTCACCGAATTCTTATTACAAATACACTGATACATGAAATCCGGATTGCTCCTTTTTCATTAATTTATACTCAAATGGTTTGAATTTAGTTATTTTTAAATAATTACTAAATTAGTATAATATAATTATTTAAAATAATAAACTAACTTTTAATTAGAAAATTTCATACCATCATTATATTATAACTTTCAAATAGAAATTTATTTTATCTGGGGGCAATAATTATTATTTTACGTTACTTTATCAATGATTGTTTGTGCGAGGATTTTAAATAATTATTTAATGAAATGTATAATGAAATAAGAAATTAGTATTGGGGAAACTTTGAGAATTTTGGGGGAAAACAACTTTTCAATCAGATGTTTCTCGTAAAAAAAAAAAATTGACATTTGTATGGAGTGAGTGAGAGGCAGAATATAAATAAGATTATAAATTATTAATACTAATGATACTAGGTTTATGATATTATGTTTGGATTGAATGTTGGGTGATAAAATTCAAAGGTCGAATTGAAAAGGCGAAAATAAATGCTACAGATGTTTGGTGGATGCGTAACTTGCTATTAAAAATTAGAGTCAGTTGGGGCGACTGGGAACACGGAGCGCTACACGCACGTGCACCTCCACATCCAATTTTATGTTCGCGTCCGCGTCCACACCCACACCGGGGCTCGGGAGTCGGGAGGAGGAATGGACGGCAGTGGCGCTCCCGCGGGGAAGGGAAGGGGTATGGCACGGCCAAGAAGAAAAGAAAGAGGATGAAGGAAGGAAAATGAGTTTTTGAGGAGGACGAGAGAGGAAGGTGAAGCCTCAGAAATGCTCGGGGCATAGCGCGCGCCGCCAAATGCGACTCGCTCGTACGCGTACTGGAACGCATTGCATTCTTCGATTCCTCGCCTCGAGCGAGAGCTCGCGAGTTGTTCCGTAACGAGTGACCCGGCTCGCTTCCGAAATAGACGAGCTGCCGCGGTTAGTAAGTAGTTAGTAACTGCTTCGGATTTTACTGACGTAACCTACTTGGGCTCCATGAGAATTCTCCGCAGAGCCGAGCAAATTCGTGGCTCCCATTCAGTGCTGTGCTGTCGATTTGGTCTTGATGCTCGTTGTCACTCGTTGGCGAGTGAGTCAGGTGATTCGTGTGGGTGATTCACGGGTAATTGGTGAGTTGCGAGTAAGTTTGGCGCACTTTTCCTTGGCGTGCTTGGCCCGACAGCGATAACGTCGCTCTCCACCGAGTCCGAATGAATTCCGTGTGCAACGCGGAGGAATGCGGCCGAGACGTTGCCACCGGAGTTCGACGCGGCCCACTCCAAACAATAAAGAGGAGGAAGATGCACCTCACCCTTCCATTCTCAGCCTTAAAATTTGGAATGTGATACGAGTTGATATGTCCCGATGCGATGACGTGCTGTGAGGAAAACATGCAAGGTATGGAGCTGAGATGGGCTGAGCTAAGCTGAACTGAACTCACCACAACACTTTCGAGGAAAAGTTTCCGAGCGAAGCAACTCCACCTCCAATCTGCAGTCTTGTGTGCTTCACTCCAATCCAATGAAATTCCCCTATTTACTGGACACAGCTTTCTTCTTTTCTCCTTTTCTTCATTGCGCTCACTCAAGATATTTATTCTATCCTACTGCTTATCCATGATATACATTAATGTTTAGCACAGTCCAGTGTGCTGTGCTCAGTTGCTAGTGCATAATAGTGCACCGATTTAATACATCTACAGCCATTACATTCAACATTAATTTGAAATCAATAATGCTTCTCTTTTTTTACATAACTATTTTATTATGCTTTTATTGTTGTTATTTTAATTTTTTTTATTTCTTTGTGCTTTACGCTATTTACCGACTTATATCAAATATTCCGAGTATAATTTTCATATTTTTTTTTTCTTTTTGTAGTAATTTTATTGCATTATATCGATCAATTTTCTAATACTATTTCTTATTTTCAAAAACCACGTGCATATTTTCTTAAATCGCAAACAATATAAAATATATAAAATATATAAATAAAATATATAATTAAAATAATTTAATTTATAAAACACAAATAGACTTTTTTAAATTTGTTTTCTCTTCGCTTTTATATACCAATTCAACTTTAATAAATACAAATTAAAAGTTTGTTGAAAATATCAGTATCAATAATTTATAGTGGAAATAATGTTAATATACTATATTAGTTACTGTTATTAATTTTCATTAAATACTCATTGACATAAGATATACCTGAACATAAAAAATATTTCATCTTCGTTAAATTTTTCGATACTTTAACCTTGTACAAAATAAATTATAAACAAAACTTAAAATACACAGAAAAAATATTTTAATTCATAATTATTTCTTTTTTTTTATATGCTTTGCAAATAAATTAAAAAATATTCAGATCCATTAAATACATTATAATGTAATTTATAAAAATAATTTCTTTTTTTGTTCTTTAATTTAAATAATATTTTCATAATTCTATTTCAAAAGAAACATATTAAAAAAAGAAACCTATGCATTTTAAGATAAAAGTTATTAAGAATTAAAGATTATTATAACTTTTTATTGAGTTTACTGAAAATATTCCCTTTTATATATATATGTGTGTATGTATGTATAGGAAATTATTAATATTAGTATTACTCAAAAACTAATAATCCGATCAAGCTAAAATTTTGTACAAATGAAGTAAACATTAATCACTTTAATTTTCCAAAAATAGAGATACAAATTTTTTAATTGATTTAAAAATTCTCTAGTTTTTGGAAATTACTCCATTTCTAATTTCTCGATCGATTTATATAAAAATAAATTCTCTTCGCAATTTTATTAGCTACAAATTGTCTAGTACTCTATGTATTAAAATTAAAACTTTCCATTTTATTAAAAAAAAACTTAACAAAAAATGCATTTTTTGATTAAAATTATTTTTAAAATAACCCTGAGTATCATAAGTAGCATTTTAGAAAATAAGAATCTGCTAATTTTTTGCAAATTTTGATATGTATGACTAGCTGTTTTTTTATGGCATAATAAGTACTCTATTGCTTCAGTTATTACATAACAATAAAGTTAGTTCACAGTGGAATGTAAATCTGAGTTTTTAAAAAATATAGATGTAATATACAATCAACTATTATTTCATTTAAGCGGCGTTTTTTATTGAATACAAATATTTTTCTAATCACGCAGTCACATCTATAATGCATTATAATAAGCGTAAGGTTACTATAAAAAACAAATATAAATGAAAATGATGATATTCTCATTTAAAATTAACTATTCTCTACAATAAAGTTTGAGGCTAAAAAATTAAATAAAAAAAATAAATAATTTGGGATTATATTTGATGATTACAAAGAGTTTTTAATCAGTTTTAATGGTGACTTGTACATTCAATGCATAATAATGGTCAAATTGTGAGTAATTTCTATTTATTTCAAATGATTAACCATGTTTACATTTAGATAGTTAATCGATATACAGTAGACTATTAATGTGAGTATAATCTTTTAAAAATATTTAATGATTATAATTCTATGATTGGCGTCTCTTTTAACGTTTTTTGAGGAAGGAAGCATTGAATTTTAAATAAGAAAATTTCAATTCAACTACTGGTTTATAAGTTTAAAATATTTTAATGAGTCTCATTATTGAATATATTATAATTTTTCTATTTTTTGATTATCTAATTTTGGGCGTTGAAAGTAGATAAAATATCCATAATATGTTTCGATCGAATAAAGCTATAAAACAATCAACTTGTATTGATCTGTGAGCACCCAAGCGCGTTGTAAATACTTTATGATATTTATAAATTTACTGCATTTTTTCCTATTTGTGAAACTTATGGATTAAAAAATAGTTTGAAATATAAAATTATTATGAGATCTGACGGTATAATAATATACACTTGGTTTAATAATATATCTTTTCCTTCTAATTTTTTTTCTTATGAGCTTTCTGTTTTTATTGTTGAAATGGGTAAAACAATTTTTTTGTGGAATAAGATCCACCTAAAATTGTCCAAATTTATATTTATAATGATTACTGAATTTTTTATTTATATTTATTTAAACTTATTCAAAGTAAAACATTTAAAATAAGTAACTACAGAAATTATAAATTTTTATATAATTTATATGTTAAAAAGAACTAAGAAAATTATTATAAGGTCACTCATTATTCGTAGTTCAGTTATTTTTATAGTAAAGTCTAAATAATCCTTTGATGAATTAATAATTACATAAAGTGATGTATATTTTCTCAGAAATTTCCTTCAATCAATTCTTCAAATAAAATATTATAGTTTACATCATTAAATTTTTCGCTCACGTATAAAAATATTGCTATTAAATTCTTGTGTTTAGATAAGTTCTGTTTAGACTATACAATTTAAACCATATTATTAAAATATGATTTAACTATTTTAAATCATGAAAAATTTTTTGAAAAAATTTTATTTGTTTGGCACCATCATTATCATATTAGCTCTTCAAGATTTTAAATAATTCACAGAATCAAGAATTAATGAATAAGTTATATACTGATACTGATATCAATTTTACCATATCTAATTATGGTTATTTATGTATCTGTGTAATTATTATCGTATCTGGGCTAAATTTTTTAGATTTGTACGATTTAATTGTTGGCTTTCACCAATTACTTTTATATCGTCAAATTTATCTTTGTTACCGTCTCTTTATTTTCTTTTTTTTTATTAAGCAATCATCATTATCATCTTTGATTCTTTTAAACGTGTTTTTATTAGATTACAATATTAATTTGTTATGGAGTTTATATTTTTTGTTTTCGTTTTTATTGAGAAAAGTTCTCTTTTTCAAACATACATGTCGATCGCCAACGTATTGATTTATGTTGAAAAATTTTCATTCATATCGATATACATGTATGTTTTCAGACCTGAATTGTTTTATTTGTCGTAAACATAATGGTCATAATTATCTTACTAATTCTAATAATGAAACTAGCGGACATTAGTTTTTGACATTATCTTTTATATATAATATTTTAAGAAAAATTACTCGCAAAATTTGTTGTTGTAGTACCTTATTTTTGATTCCATAAAATTTTTCGCACATTCTTATTAGATTTACAATTTTATATACAAATTATCTTTATAAAGTCAACCAATCTATATTTTAAGGAATCATCTTTATTTAATTGGAAGTGTAAGTTTGGTGTGAGAGTCTGTAATGTACGGTTACCATTATAGGCAATTGTAACCAAGCCCTTCATTAGCTTTTCATTATAATTTTTTTTTTTAAGGGCTTGCTGCAAGAAACTTTTATATAACAAAAACATTTCCAGCAAACGCACGACAAGCACTAAAACTGTAGTGTCATGTCTTTATAGTTGGATTTACCTTAATAATAATGTATTTACTATAAATAATTATTTGACTGTTGCATTTATTATTTTGAATAATGTAATTTACATAATACTGAATATATAATCCAGTTCAAAAATAATTTGAGATATCTCAAAATAAATTAAATAGCTTATTATGAAAATCAAAAATTTCATTTAATATTGAAAAAGAAAAAAGAGTAAGATCTAGAATTAAAATATTTCTTGAAAATTAATATTGAAGGAAATAAAGAAACTTACTTAAGTTGAACATGTTTATTGTAGAAATTTTACATCACACTTATTCCTGCAAGAAAAATACACAATCTATTTCAGTTTGAAATGTTGAAATTTTTACGTAATAAGATTAAAAAAATTTGAACCTTAAAATTATATATTTATTAACAATAATTATTTACTATATGTATGGAATTAATAAATTTATGTCTCATAACAATTTACTTTTGTACAGATTTTTCTAAAATAATACTTAAAAAGGTTCGACACACTTAATTTATGTACATTATAAATCAATCTATATAGGAAATAAACCTGAATAATTGTATCAAAATATATCAGAATGTATGATTATATTGTGCTGTCATATGTTCAAACAAATAACAACAACTACGATAATAATTTTTGTCAAAATTCATCTACATTGTTTTTTAGTACGTTTAATATTCTTAAAATCAATTGTAAATTAATTAAACTGAAAATAAAATAATTGAAAGCATCGTATATCCGTTTTTTTTTTTTTTTTTTTTTAAATCTGTATTATAGTGTGATATTGTAATATTTTACCTACATATTGTGTCTTTAAAAAATAGATCATTTCGTTTTATTGTCTCAATATCGAAAACATTGAAATAATATGAATTGAACACAGATTCTTTGTATTGACAAATACTGCAATCTTATATATAGATCACACATAATACTATTGAATTTAATAATAAGAGATTATTGCTAAATTTTCTATTATTATTTTTAAAAAATATTACTTAAAAAAAATTCTAATATTTTTTTTTTTTTGTTAACTTTTAGAATACACATATACATATGATTGGAACATCAATTTTTGAATAAAATTAAAGTTTAAAATTAATTTTAATATATAATTTACAGAATTATTAATTTAATTATAAATTGTTAGCAAACAATAATTTTATTTATATGTTGTAAACGTGTTAAATAATTTAATTTACAATTGGAAAGCAATTACTATTCTTAATTTTATTCAATTTTCTATTATTATTATTAATTTATTTGTCATTAAATCGATTATGCAACCCGATAATATTTTTCTACTTATATTAAAATAATATTTTTACCTACTTATTTTATCAACTATTGAATTAATAAATAAACACAAAGATTATTTATTATTACATACACAAAAGCTGCAGTAATTTTGATTTTTGATTTTTTTAACAAATATTTTTTATTAATAATAAATAATTTTTTATTAAAATTATGTATTTATTTCAATTTAAATAGATTCGATAAATTCTTTCATTATTTTAACCTTAATACCCTAAGCACATTAAAAAAAAGAATTTCCCTTTGTATTTATACAAATACTCAAATAAAAATCTTTATACACTGATACATTTATTTTTTATCTAATAAATTCAAACACTATCAATTGTTAATTTATGAAAAAAGATATTCAAAAATTTGCGAATCCCGTACAATTAAATTAAAGTTTTACTATTTTAAATTGCTATTCTGATTTTTGTTTTAACCTATGGATTTATTTCAGGCGAGGACACAGCATATAATAACATATCACCAGCTGCAGTTGTTAATAGTGAGCTTTGGAAATCGCTTAACGGTCTCAACACATCTTGTCAAACTAATTACTACCAGCAACAAGAGGGCTTATTTCTCGCAAAAAGGCCAAGAAAACCTCCGCCTTTGGTGCCACGTTCATCGCAATACGATTTATCCAAATACACAAACAAAGAAAATCGACTGGAGTGCAATGAAATAGCATCGGGAAGTCAACGAGTCTACGACTGTGATATGGGTTCAAACTTAAGTAGGCACAATGATAAGGGCCTCAACGGAAGAAGAGCTCAATCTTCGGGCAATCTTTGTGAGACCAAGATTACCAATGTTGGTAAAATGGTTCTACCCTGTGCCAGATCACCTAAAGAAAGGTTAAAAATGAGATTATATTTTTCATTTGCCGTTTATTTTTTCAACTTTACCGTTTGAGAAAAATGATAATACTTATTTATAATTTAATAGTAACAACATTTAAATCACAATACTTTTTGTTAATACAACAGTATTCATAGACTTCATAGTCTAATAAAAATATTATAATGTTACTTTTGATGATAGACGATGGATACAATTCTACTGATTAATCGTCTATCATAATGATTTAATAATAATAATAATAATAATAATAATAATAATAATAATAATAATGACCTAACAATTTAATTGTTGTTCATTATCACCAAGCTTATTCATCTCATTTTTGTATTCAATTTTTAAATATTTTTCACGTCAAATAAACATTTGTTTTTTGTATTACAAAATAATCATTATAATCTTCATTTCTTTTAAAATGGACGTAAATATTTTTAAATCACTATCATCTAATATCTGTACAATTTTTTTTTTCTCGACATAAAATTTTTCTGTAAATTTTAAAAATATTTTACGTTTAAAATCAATATGGTAAACATTTTATATGTTAAGCATTTGTTATTAAATGTTAAATATTTACTTAATATTTTTATATTAATTTTGAAATTCGTTTTTGTTTACTGTATACTTATGGTACATATACGACAGCATATATTTCTTAAAAATAGTTTAAATAATTTTTGCATTTATGTACATATATTTATCACTGTTTATAGTAAAATGAAACCCTGCATATTTGTAGAATTCAGTACGAGATACTTTGAATTATTTAAAAAATTTATTGTTTCTTTCTTTACATTTTATTTCTAAACTACTATTTATTTTCACTATTATTATTGCAATGTTAAATTATTAGTGTACTTTAATTATAATTTTATAAATTAAATTTTTTTTAAATATTTCATAAAATGCATAACTTAATGGTACAAAAAAATAAAAAATTGTTTAATGTAGCTTGTTGAATTTAGGCGTAACTTCTGAAATGTAATATAGAATTTTTGAAATTGCAAGTTTTACTGAAAATTTATAATAGAGGAATTATTTTATGACAGGGATGGCGACGATTCCATTCTGGGGCTTGAATATTTTCAGTCTGTAAAGAAAAGTTCTCGGGTAGTTGTCAAGTTGAAAGCTTTACTTTTAAGTTACAATTATGAAAGTAATTGTATTTTATACTAGTCTTGATTTATTTTTTAATTATACACTTTTTAAATAAAATTATTGGTGTGAATTTCATTTGTTATTTTCAATCTTCAACATCATTATTTCGTTATTTATTAATAATCAATTTATTAATTTTAGCAGATATAAATATTGTAGTTCATTGCCCAATGATCTGGATGGAAAAGACTCTTCAAATGATGATACAAATGAGAATAATAACACAATTACGGATACTATTACTGGCAATCTTGGTGGTACTTTACCATACAAAAAAAGGGCTGATGCTATGCATTTTTCAAATGAAACGACGAATAATGTGGATCTTAAAAAACATCTTTCAGATGAATCGCTTGAGGGAGATCCTTGGAGGTAGGTTTTATATTAATAATATTTCATTATGCATTTATATAAGTTGTATTAATTTTACTTTTTAAACAATTTTTATTCATGATATTTCCGTATGTGATTAACGCTTAAAAAAAAATTAACTTAAAATTATTTTGAAACACATTTACATTAAAAACATTTTAAGTTTTAAAAAATAGTTAATAAGTCTTTGATAATATTTTTTAATTTATTTTACTTTAACTATATTATTATTGTTATGTAAAATAACAAAATCACTGTATTAATATCTAAATATAAAAATTGGTAATAAATATAATTCTTAAAATAGGGTTGCTGTGATAACTATAAACTACAGTTATCTAATGATAATAATTCAATATCAATTTAACCTTCCTGTAACTGAGATATTTACATCGAAAACGTAATATTGATAGTTAAATAATCCGTAAAGAAATTGATCTTTAATATTACAAATATGAAACAAAAAACTACAAACGTCATTTACAAGACAATTTTGGTTCAAAGCTGTTATACGTATTTTTTTATTACTAGCAACAAAGAAAAAAATGAATTGATATTCAGAGTATATAATACAATTAAAATAAAAATATAATGATTTAAAAATATCATTCCCGATTTATAATAAAATAATGTAACATAAAGTGGATTATTTATAAATACGAATTTGAGTCATTTACACGTAACAGCTACATTTAATATTATAATTTATTAAATAATAAACAGAAAATATACTTGACAGATTTAAAATAAATCTTATTTAATAAATAAATTATAATATAAAAATAATCTGAAGAATCTTTGGATGCATAAAAATGAATATAAAATATACTTTTAAACTAAAATTATAATATTTCAATGATATGGTTGAATCATAAAGGTTAAAAGTCAAATTTTGATCTATTATTATTCGATGTGCATTTAAAATCTACAGAAATATTAGATGCACATTTATATGCGCAGATATTTTATGACAGATGCGCAAGGCCGTATTTCATTATATAATGTCATAGCTTTTAACAAAGCGTATTGTGAAGAATACTATTTCATTAAACAATAAATAATACTATTTACATTATAAAGCCATCTAACTCCAACAAACTCACTATATCAGATATGTTAGTCATTAAAATGAACAACAGTATTAATCGAGAAAAGGATACAAATAATTTAAACAGACACGATAGCCGTTTAAAATTTACGATATAATATATATTTTTTAAATAATTTACTACTTATTATAATTTTATTAATAATTTTATTATAAGTTTTTATTATAGTATAAGTATAATTTTGTTTTAACTTTTTATTCTTTATTTAAAAAGTGTAATATTTGTAATAATTTTTTTTTCTATTTTAAACATACATTTATCTTTGATATTACACGCACGTATACAAACATGCACCCACATACACACTGGTAATGACGGTGTTAACAATATTTGTCTATTCAGATTTTTATAATGTAAATATTTTTATATTCATTCACTACATCTATTAAAGATTATCCTTTCAGTTAATTTACAAAATGTCGCGGGTGTTTCTCATAACTATCTAACACGTTTTATAACTGTAACTTTATTTAACTATAATATAACGAAAAAATCATATTGTTATTATTATTGTTGTTATTTATTTATTTATTTTTCTAAAATCTACATGAATTTATTAAAATAAATTGTTAAATAAAGCTACAAACATTAACAAAGCATTTTTTCAAATAAAAAATCGTACAAAAAAAAAAAATACATTACTTAATATTAAATATAAATTATAAATAAAACTATTTTTATGAAAAATAAGAAACTTTTTATTATAGTTTTGTTCATAAATATAATTGTTTCACTTTTAGTAGTCTATTTTCCTTTTTGATTAAATATTTCATAAAACAATTTTTGGTTTTTTCTGTTCCTATTGATTTACTTTCATAATTACAATTTATGCATTCATATTATATATTTTTTTATAATTCATTTTTAAAATTTAAAATTTTTTCATTTTCATACAATGTTTATTTTCATATTAAAAGTAGTCATATTTACCATTTTTGTTCTATTATTACTGTTAAAATAATTTAATATAGTAAGAAATATTTTTACATGGTAATTATCCTATAATATACTACAATAAAATTAATTTATTTATTATTTTGAAGAATTTTGTGGTTTTAATCAAAATTTTCAATTTATCGAAGATATTAATGAAAATCAAAGAAAAAACTATATATTGTATAATGTTTTGTAGTAATTGAAAATTATATATTCTGTAGTTCCATCATTCCGATGACAATATAAGTATTTAAGCATGTAGGTAATTAATTGTGTAAGATCGAAAAGATAATAGGATATTATTTTAAGTATAAATCTCTCAAGACTCAAACGATCAAATAATGATGAGTCAATGAAAAGATATGCACAAAACTAGACATAATTATCAAACCGAATAGTTGGTATTTAATACAAATAAAAGAAATTTCTAATAAAATTAAGCAAAAAATTATGATAATTTTCAAAAACATAAAAACAAAGGCAGAGAATACATGAATTCAGTAATAAAATATAAAAAACATAATTGAGGTTAACTCAAAACATAGAACCATAATACAACTACATGCTTTGAGAATTAATAAAATGAAACGTAGGTTTAGCAAAAAAACGAAAATATGTGATCAACATAGATACTATAATACAATCACACAATATAATTATTTGAACAGAACAACAGACGAATTTAATGACGGACACAAAAAACCACAGCCAAGAGGTGAAAATATCTACAACTTCATAAACAAATAAAAAATAATAGATACAAAATTATTGCTTATTCGAAGTAATACAAGTTTGTGACAAACTAATTTTAAAATACTAAGAAACTATAAGATATCGAATGTAAAAAAAATATATTTTCAAGTTTTCATTGCAAGCTTTCATTAATTTTATTTTTTTAATTTTGTTGTTGGATTCGTTTGCCCCAATTTTCGGTTTAATATCATTGTACAAAATAGTAAACAATAGTAGTAAAGACTAATGCTGGATACGATAATATTAAACTTTTGGAGAGTGGTTTACAAAATTGTAAGTTACAGAAAGTGCATTCTACGAGAAGTATCCTTGCTTCAATTCATAAATGGTTTTGAGTCAGAATTAAATTACTTTTAGGAAGTGAGACAGATTTGGTACGACTCTCTTTATTAGGTGAGCGTAAGTGGTGAACCCCGAACACTTGTTATATTATATGTGATCTCTGTGTCTACACAATTAAATTAAATTAAGCAATGGTATTAACAGCTAATACCCATCGAAGATACATACATGCTGTAAAAAAATGTATTTAAAATTACTGGAGTTAAGTTTTGTAAATGCTTTATCAAGGATCTCGAATCTCTTGGATGAGCTTTAGATATGACTTTGGTGAAAATCACAGATGAAATATACGTCTATTATGTGACTTTCATACAAAACTGTGTCATATGAATAAAAAAAAAGCGTGGTAAAATTAAATCATTTATGTTTAAGTATGTTGATCATTTTTTAATTGATGTTTATATGAGGAATTTTTAAAATTTGATTTTTCTTATAGTTATTTTAAATATTGAAAAATTTTGTATTATTCCAGTTTATAGTGTAGTTGTGTTTTTAAGAATTTTATAGTTTTTAAAAATTTTTGTGAATAAGAAACCAATTTAAATTTTCCTTGTTTGTACAACTTTTCAAAATAAATATTCGTTAATTAAGTTTTTACTGCCATAAATGCACAATTTCATATTAATATTTATATTTTATTAATAATTTTAGTTTGGATTAACGAAAAAAATTCAAGCAATATTATTTATAAAGTTTAATGAACTTTAGTAAATATTTTATAAATTATTTATAAATACATTTATATGAATTTATACGATTTTTTTTATTGTTTAATATAAATAAAATTATTTTTTCATATGTTTAAGTAAATCAGACTAATTTTATTGATTAATATTTTTAGACAAAGTATACTAATATAAAATCGAAACCTGTTTTGATTATTTAACATTTTGAAAACCCAAGTATTATTCTCGAAATGTAACACGAGTTGTACATGTAGACTCTATAATATTTATTGGCACAAAAACTGATAAATAAAAATTGATATTCCACATTAATTTCGTCAAGTATCAAAAGAATTTTTTAACAATTGAAATATTGCTTCGACTTAATACATCAAAATTTTTTATTTGTCCAATTTTTTCGTAATGTATTTTTTCAATTTTAATGATTATAATAATATTTACAATATTACAAGATTTTGTTATCGTTCAGAAATTGCGTCTAAAAATAGAATAGAAATAAATAAATAGAAAAATAGAAAAAGAAAAAAATAGAATCCAATTGCTGTAAATTACATTAATGTTATTTTTTATCCAAAATTTTATTTTATTTTATTTTTAATTTAATGTAATTTACGGCAATTGGATGAGAAATAAAATTTTTTTAAGGATACATGTATATATGTTGTTCTGTTTAAATTACTTTTATATATAAATCTACAAGTTATTAGTCAATGGGCTCAATTTATTAAGATTGACTACGATAAATTATGTTTGAATGTGATGTATTTAGGAATTATAATTGCGAACATTTTCTCCGCCTCTTGACTCATTCAATATGATTAGAATGATTTAAATTTAGTTTTTTAAACAAATCTGCATTAACAGCTTATGATGTTTAGATACCGACATGAGAGTGCTGATTTTAGCAAATATCGGTACAGCGAATCCAATCGAAGATGCCGGGGCTCAGATGTAGGTCATGTCCCGGATATTCACCCTCGTCACTACGAATGGCGTCGAAATTCCAGTACCTTGGCCTGGGGTCGAGCTCACCGGAGCGCTGAATTAGATATCCGAGGAACTTTACCCAAACGAAATCAGGATTCTACGAAAAGGAGCGCTCCAACCCTTGGGGATATGGCTGGCGATGGACTCACCCGTGCCAGTCGCATTTCTATTAATAAAATTGATGAAAAATTCAAGATGGTCCATAAACCTGATTGTGAACTAATGAAGCGTCGTCAACAACATCATCAACAACACATGGTCAAATATTTTAGTTGTAACTATGAAATTAACTATCTGATTAACTAAGATACTCTATGTCTGATGTTTTAAAAATTTAATGAAAAAAATATTTATTAAATTGTAAATTAAATTAATTTTGTTTTTTTTGGTATTATTTTGATCAATAAACATAATATAAAAAATTGGATTAAGCTTTAAATAATATTTAATAATAAAATAAGTAAAGATTTTAAAGATTATTATTTAGAATATTTATGTAATTAGAATTAATAAATTAAATAATATTTAAAAATGTAGTAATAAAGTAATTAAAAATCTTATAATTAATTGATTAATCACATTTTTATTATATATTATTCTCAATGCATTAATAATACATTCACACATGATCGATAAAAATTTTTATTTATTAACCTAGTAGTATGACAACTGAAACTCTCAAAATATTAATTATCTAAAATTTCTCTACCTTTTTAAAATAATGGATTCAAATTTCTTATTTTATATTTGCCAACATTTCAATTGCATACATTTTGATGTTTTAAAAAATGAATTATTCATATCTATATTAATATTTGGTGAATACTTTTTAGGATCGAAGTGTTATTCGAAAACTAATAATCCGATAAAATTACAATATTGTACAAATAAAGTGCATATTAATCAGTTTAATTCCTCAAAACTAGAGTTCTAAATATTAAAAAATAAAAAAGTTACAAATTTTTTAATTAATTAAAAAATTTGGAAAATAGTTTACTTCGTATTTTCCAATCGGCTTGTTGGTATGTGTACAACTTGTATTTTTTCTAGGCTTATTTACTTGAAAGTATGTCTTTCTCGAAAGCACACACCGCATGTAAGCATCAACTTGCAGTACGACTGTTTTAATTATATTTTGCGAACAAATAAAAATGAAAATCAGTTTATACGTTTTAAATATATATATTCTTCCTCGACAAAAGTAACAAGAAAGTGCCGGTTTTATACACAGGTAACTTATATTTATAAATATCTGTATAAGGAGAGGGTAGCGACATGTTATTTACAATATTGTACTATTAATAATTTAGATAAAATTAAGAAATTTCGGTTTGTTTCCAAAGTATCTAAACATTATAAGTATTACGTACAGTATATAGTTATTACAATCATAATCTTAACGGTCATATAGGCATATTTTCAATTTTTCAGATTACCCAGTTAATCTTTACGTGCATGGACACAAATCAATTGTACATTTTACTTAAAAGCCAAGTAAATTAGTGGAACTTTATTATTAAATTTCGGTATGATTTTACTTTAAAAAGGCGCAAGTCATAAAGGGAACTACACGGCTTATGAAAAAATGAATTTTATTCACAATTTTATTAACTACAAATCGCTCATTGATACTATTGTAAATTATCATTCAATAATTTTACGTTCCCTGTGTTTAAACAGTAAAAATATAAATAATGATTACATATATATATTTAAATAAAATGAAATTAATTTATTTATACTTCCCAGACAATTTATTGTAAGTGAAACGCGATTATACTTGATGACTTTTATACAATCAAATATATATATGGTTTACAAATTAGAAGTTCGAATATGTTGTACAATTTAAAGTAAGCAGTAAGAGGCTAAGAAAACTTCCTTTTGAGCAATCGAAAAAGAATGCATCTAAAAATTTTGAACTCGCACTCTCAGTCGGAATTTTTCCCTACTTTTGGTACATTTTATCGTAATATTATTTTCTTAAATTTAACGCTCGCTTTACATATTGATACATAATAAACTTAATACTATGCGGCATAAAAAACATTCCGCTGGATTTCAGAAGGAAAAGCCTATTAAATATAATATTACAAAACGAATTTTCGTCGCGTTATAAGTATTAGATATTCGCCTGATATTAAATAAACCCTAATCTCTATTTCAATGAGTTTTCTCACAACATTGCGACCTTATCGCCGAAACATTATCCTTTTCACCGATTTTTCTTTAGACAATTATACGTCGATAATTGTCTATAGACGCGATACCGCCTTGCATCGCGCCGAGGTTTCAACTTGTATGACGCCCCATTGAAACATCACTGACGTATATCGCATGATGCCCCAATACATCGGTTTTCTACGGGAAAATCACTCGAAACTCATTCTTTTATCAATAATTATTCGTTCGAAATTTAACTTTTATAAATATTACTCGACTTACATATATTTGGTTTTATTTACGCGTAGCCTAATCTTAAACATCTGAATTTACTTAAAAAATATCTTAAAACGCTACGGATTACATTACATCAGTCACAACTACTGTCTTAAAATTAAGACTTTTCATTTTATAACAAAAAAACAAAAAAGAAATACATTTTTTTCGTTAAAATTGTTAATAAAAAAACCCCTGAATTGGATGAGTAGCATTTTAGAAAATAAGAATCTACTGATATTTTTTTTATAAATTTTTATATGTATCACTACCTGCTTTTTTCATAACCTGAAAAGTGCTCTATTGTTTAGTCTATATATATAGTTCATTAAACTCTAAATTTGATATACCACTGTATATATAATTAATAACTAATCTTCACGAAGCTTCAAAAATTTATAAACTTATTTTATTTAATTTGAAAATATTATAAACATTTAAAATGTATAAAAGAAATTTAATTTTGATTGAAATTTGAATTTTCAATAACTTGTATTAATTCTGTTATTACCAATGTTGAATTGAAAGTTCCGAACTTCTTTTAATATCAATGTATCTGTTTATAAAAGTAAGTGTTATCATCTACCTTATTTAGATATTGTTAGAATTACATAATTATACCGAAAATTATAAAATAAAAATAAATAATAATTTTCATAACTGAAAATTGAGAGGATACTATATATGTAATTAATGTGTAGTAACTAATTGAGTTAAACTACTTAAAACAAATTTTTTAAATTTTATTATATATAAAATATTTTTATACATTAAGAATAATACATACTATAAATGTGTGAATTTATTGATATATAAAATGAATTTTGAGTTCTTTAAGCTGTGTATTATTACTGTATTTCCAAACTTTCTTATTCGTACTTGTCAAAAATATTCAATATTATGATGTTAAAATATAATATTATAATGATACAAATTATATTATTTAATATTTAGAATAGTTTTTTTTTATAAATCATTTTAAAGTTAACAATATAACTATGCTTAATATTCATTTTGTAGCTATAATTTAAAATAGCTTTTAGGGATACAATTAAAAATTTATACAGATACACATTTATAATAAATCAATATAAATTATATAAAATAATTTTGTTTTAACTAAGAAATTATCATTAAAATTCTTTAATGTTCATTTATAATCTAATTGTATTGTTTATTGTGCATAAATAGCATCAACCATACAAACAAGAAAAGTACATTGACCTAAAGATGCATAAACTGACAGCAGGTGGTGAACCACAAGATCAAGGTTATGCATCTGAAAGATCACCGGAAGATGAGCATCCTCCGATATTACCTAGACACACATTTCCTAATATCACACCAGGTAAGTGAGTAAACTTAAAAACCTAATCGCTGTAAAGTATATAAACACACGGGTTAAAAAATATTATGTGGCAAGTGCTTATTTATATTTTTAACGTAAATAATTTATGTTAAACGAACATTGACAATACTTTATGTAAACTATACATATAATATTGTAATATATTTTTTGATTATGAAATTTGACTGTATTTTTAAATGTATACTAAAATACTATTAAAAACTCTAAAATATTATTAAGAATAGTATTGAAGGGATTATTAGTAAAATAATTCCGGCAGGTTTTAAGATAGTATTTATTATAAAGTAAAAGTATATAAATATGAATAAGAGAAGTTATCACGACGGCAAGTTGTTCTAAACTAAACACAAAATAAACGCATGCAGATCAAAAATCATAGCTTGTGCAGCAATGGAAAAACCCTTTGATAGGTAAGGGAAAAAAGCAATTAAGGTTACGCAGAATTTACATCAATTAAGGCGGGCCGTCATTTTACAATATGGGGTTTTCCAAATCTTACTGACCTGCAGAAAGAATTAAAATTATATTGCCAGTATATTTGCAGGTATACTGCTCATTTCAACAAATAGTATAAAAAAAATTTGCTTAATTAAAAACGCTAATAATATTGATGCGTTCATTATAAGGTTCTAACATTTAAATTAAAATGATACTGTAATCAAAATCCCAAATATCAACTAAAAATTAAAATCCTAAATATCAAAAAAAAACAGACTTTATTGAGATCTATAACATTTATTAGAAAAGATAATTGAAGAAGAAAAATGAGAATTTAATAATTGTTAAAATGATTTATTTTTCTTTACATTCAATTAGTTTTTCTTTTTATATCTTATGATAACATAGATTAAAATGTATTGATCTTTTACTTCTTAAATCCTTTCATAAAAAAAATCATAAACTATTTAAAAAATTATATATTTTAATAATTAATCTACATTTTATTATTTGTACTTCTATCGTAATATAATGTATCAAAAGATAGTTTTATAAATACTGTATTAATAAATACTTAAATAAACATACATCTATGAAATTTAATTTTTTTATATGCAACTTTTAATACTATTTTTACGAGAAGATTGTTTAATGTTTATACACGAATACATGATTTCGATTACATCTTTAAGAACAGTAAAAATGTTTTTTCCTAGTTTCAAACGATTTTTATTACAATCGTGATTTTAAGTAAAATTTTCCGCCAAACAGGTTCTTAGTTATTGTCGATAAAAATAATAGGATTTCACTTGCATAAATTATATAAAATATTTTACACTATAATATACGAACATCAACTCTAAATGGGATAAAAATTGAATAAAATAATCATAAAAAAGTTATATATTTGTAATGATAATATAATACAATTAATATTAAAATCGCACCAAAGCTAAAATGATAGAACGTTTTTTTTATGCACAAATTATTCTTTTTTTGGGCCTTATTTTCAAATATTTTTTATTTTAAAATATTTCTGAGAAAATATTTACCAAATTTTTTTTGTTAGCTCTTCTTTTTTTAATAAAATTAGGTAAAACATCATTTCAAGCAGTTCTAACCGATTTTCAATATTATTTGTTGTTATTACAGAATTCAATTCTTCAAATTTTTTTCACATTGTAATAAAAAATAAATTGTATACCATACACACAATGATTGATATTTGTAAACATTTATTATCGTCATTGTCCTCTTAATAACTCAATAATCATCCGATTTTATTTTAAATTGTAATTACATGAACTCATTACAATACTTATCGCGCTTTAATATTCTAATTCTAATCTATCATATCATTTAATTGTTATTATAATATCATTTCGATACACTAACTACCATCGAATATATACAGCTAATACAATGCAAATCAATGAAACATTATATGCTGAAAGAAATTATTATTTACGAAGAAATCACTTAATTATTTGTCTAACTGTTTTTTTTTTAATTTTCTTATATTTAAATTTACTTATATTTTTTTATAATTTGACTTTTTTTTGTAAATTTAAGAAAAAGTTTTCGTATTTCTTACTTTACAATCACATTGGTGATTTTTCTTAAGTAATTACATATTTTCTAGTAGTCTAATTAAATGTCTTTAAATACAAAGAAATTATTTTTAAATAATTAAAATAAAAAAATTGTCTTTACGTAAAGCTATGAAATAAAAATCAGATAAAAAGTTACTGCTTAATTATAATAAAACTTTATAAATTACTTTATAATAATTTTTTTATCGTTTCATTAATATTATTAATAAAAATTTTGACAAAAATAGTAAGTAGTATATGTTGGGTAAAAAACGAAAGGGTAAAAAACTTTTGATGTAATAGTAAATAATCAACTATGATCTTAGGAAATACTCACTAACATGAAGTGTTATTATGTATTAAAATTGTAAAATTTGATGAGAAACATTTTCCATATTGTATATTGAAATAAAATTATTGATCCAATAAAATACAGAGTGAATAAAACAAGTTATTCTTAATTATTTTACCTACGTTTTGATAAGGTATCCCTTGTCCTTGTCAAGGGTATTTATTAAAAAAATTATGACAATTCAATTATTATATACATATATTCCATGGATACAGAATTATTTATTTTAAATGTAATTACTTAATAATAAGGCGCAAGAATACGTGGATATTCTATGACGTGTTAGTCATAATATTACAATTTTAAATGTAAACAATATTTATTTTGCCTAAATTTATATTGTTCGAAAACGTCATGTTCTATGTCATGATGTTTTTATTTTTCATGTTATCGAGCATCATATGATATTTGAAGTTTAAAT
The DNA here is from genome assembly GCA_018907245.1 of Eupristina koningsbergeri. Lineage (NCBI taxonomy): Eukaryota > Metazoa > Arthropoda > Insecta > Hymenoptera > Agaonidae > Eupristina > Eupristina koningsbergeri. Next base: position 70,025 of record JACCHV010000013.1, on the reverse strand, counting down.
TTTATATGTTCTGTTATCGGTTAATCGTATTATTTTTAATTTTAATGAGAATTATTTCTGAAATTATTCGTTTTTTAAAATTATTCTCACTATCAAGAATATCAACAGCATCTCAATCTATATTGTGATTATACTCATAGGAATGTGCTACCACCATCGATGTATTATTATTTTCGTTTTTGTATTCGTTTATCCTTGTTCTCAAGCAAAATTTATTTTCTTCAATATACACCAATAAACATTTTTCATTAGTTTTATCTCACTTTTCGGCTCTATCTTTACAATAACCGATTCTAGTTTATTATTTATATTGGGAATTAAATTTATTTCATATTTTTTAAACTTGAGTGCATATTTCGAAAAAAATTTTCAAAATATGTTAAACATACCAAAGAATGGAATTTGTCAGTCTTTTTATTACAGTTGCTTTTAAATTTGTGAATTCTTAAGCGTTATTTAATATATTTTTCAATAAAATAATGGGGAGAATCATTTCTTTTGAGAATGACAATCTCACGATTAATTGTATGAAAATATTGATTTGATAATAAAATGGCTCTTTCTATTAAATTGTAAACAATATTTCTCATTTGTAACGGTGTGTGATTGGATTTGAAATTAAGAATCCTGTTAGACTGTGTAGATTTTTTATACCAATTCGTAATAATTCTATTGTTTTGAATTTTAATAATTGGAAGGTTAAGAGAATTTATAGAATTATTATTTTCCAATTTCATGTGTAAATTTTAAATGGCTATTATATTTATTAAAAGTATTAAAGATAACATGTAACTGATCTTTTTGAATACAATAAATTGTGTCATCTACATATCTATAATAAAATAAAGGAATGCAATTGTATTTATTCTTATCTTAATTTAAGCATTCAGACTTTCATCACTATGTTCGCAAATAAAGGTGATATTGATGAGCCCATTGGGGTACCAAAAATCTATTTATCATATCAAACACAAAATATGTGTTGTCAACAAAATCTCTATAATTTTTAAAATATCCCTAAATAGAATTTTACTAATATTATGTATGTTATTTATCCTTTATTCGAGGCCTTATATGTAGTTCATAGAGTACATTTATAAACAATGAGCTTACATTTAAAGAGATCATAATATAGTTTGTTGGGATTTTTATATTTTTTAATTTTCTTTTAAAATATAAGCTATTGTTGATTCTTAACGAGGAAGGCTTTACACTGTTTTTTCAATTCGTTATATAATAGTTTCGATAGAAAGTGCAGGGGACTATTGATAATTGATATTATTGGCAGCAATAGATAGTCGGTTTTATAAATTTTAGTTAGCTTCTATGTTTTTGTTAGATGTTTATGGTTATTATGATATTTTTTATAAAGATATTCATTATCATTTAGCTATTTTAGAATTTCATAATTTTTGTCTGTAAGTTTTTTAGTGGAGTAATGTTTATTGTTTTCTATATATTAATATCTTCTAACATTTTTTTTTATATTTTTGTATTATATACTTCTGTATTAATAATACTAATAATACATACACATAACAATGATCATGGATTGTTTTTCTTAGAAAATTCTAAACAATGTATACTATTGATTAGTACTTAAATTAAATTAGGTTACTAAACTATGCAGCGTATTCTTCTCTATTATGTTCAATTGAATTTTTATTGCTTTTAAAATACTCTTAGATGCTAAAATAATGTTTCTATACCATCAATATTACGGTTTTATTATAACTCACATATTAATTCTAAATATATCATTTAATTAATCCATTAAATTAAATTATATTAGTAGTAGTAGTTTATCAATAAATTCACGAGAAGGAAGTTCAAGAGCAAATAAACTATTAATTTACGCACTCATGCATTAAAAATATTCCATTAATTACAATTTATCTGCCAATTTTAATTTTTTTATAATTACATATGTAATTCGTACATATTTTCAACCTCGAAGCACTTGCACATGCGCTAGTTATTTAAGTGATATTAAATTTTATGACGATAACAAAGATTCGATTTTAAATACAAAGAATTTTTACGAACTTTTTGGATAAAAGAATATTGAAAAAATATTGATTCGTACAACATACATGTTAAATGATACTTGAATAAAACTTTAAATTCTAGTATAAATGCTTAAGACAGATAGTATTCATTTAAGAAAATATTTATCCGCAAAATTATATTCTCATATAATTATTTTTATACTATGAGATAAAAATAAAGAAAAGATATGATAAAAAGTTTTATATTTTAAATTAAAAAATAAAAAATAATAATAGAAAGAGATTAAAAATAGTTAATGTAAGAATTACTGCGAAAATAAAATTTCTGATTATTTTAGAAATAACATAACAATAAAGGTAAATTCATAATTAAATTTTTAATTTTATTTTTTAAAAGTATTTAAAACTGGAAAACTATATCTCATATCCCTAAAAAGAGATTTTTAAAAGAATGTTAAATCAAACCATGATGGCATTATGTATCGTATTATATCGTAGTATATATATCGTATTATAATTTTAAATTATTTTCATAATTTTAATACAACGAACCAATATAATACTAATTATTTCTATGTATTAATTGTATTATTCAATGCGGTGGACATTTTTTAGGGTATCTACTGTACCAGAGTTGACCATCTTCTCAAAATAATTTTTTAATTTCTACTCAGATTCGATATGAGCCGAAACTGTTTTCACTTGCACTGGTCATTTATCTGATATCTCGACATTATTCAATAAATTTACAATTCTTCGCAAAAGATGTTCAAGATCCACTAGTTATAATAATCCGGCTAATAATTTTCCTCCTTCCTCCAATTAGACTCTTTCGACATTTCCTCCCCTTTTAACCGCGAATAATTATTGAAATTTATGTATTTAGAATGTAATTCTTAATATACAAATTAGCTATGGTAATCATGATAACCTTTGTTTCAATATATTTAGCAATATAAAATTCGAAAGAATTAAATTTTTTTCTACTAACTCTAGACCTTCTCTATCTCTAACACACACTTTATTAACAAGACTTTAAATGACCTATTGAAGTTTGAAAATTTTATCACGTAACGCTATTCCACTAGTCGCTCCATCGTGCCGTGTCCAAAAACTGAACAATATCCTTTACGCGAATTAAAATCCTGCCGCATTTAATTACCGAAAAAACAAAAAAATAAAGGACAAATGGAAAAAAAATTTTTCTACATTTTAAGATCCCTCCAAAATTGCTACTATCAATACTCGCAAAATAAATAAAAACTCGATAATTCGGGGACAGGCCATGTATATATATTTTACATATTTGTATTAGCATTAGTTTTGGTATAGGAAATCATCGATGTGAAAAAGGTGGCGCGGCAAATATCAATTAGTAGGTTAATAAAAAAAGAATAGAATATTTAAACAATTTTCAACGTGAACAAATAGTGAAAAACCTTTATAAAATTATAAATTATTTTGCATATTAAATTAAATTAAATTCGGAATGTTTAAAATCATTTAGAATCACTCCCTCTTCCGTGTGCAACTAGGAAGTGTTTTTTGCCGAAGACTTAATGTCTGCGAATAAGTATGAAATTATATTATATATTATATAGCGATATATTAACCTATGATATTAAAATTAAATTTTAAAAAAGAGGAAAAGTAAAAAATTTGAAGTAAATAATTGTATAAGGGAGTTGGTAAAATAGCATCCTTTTATCTTGCTACGACTATTTTGTAAACCTTGTTGTTATTTATACAAAATTTATCCTTGAAAATCTAGACAAGTTTTATTGTTATTCTTTATAAAATTAATAGTCATCGCTAACTCGGGAAAGAAAGATGAGAGCCGTACGAACCGTATGAAGTCTCAAAAAATAATGTCAATCCAAATTATTTTAACTTGATGGCTCTCCACGGCCTTCCTCTTCTCCGATTTTCACAAAAAATACATTATTATTTTCACATAATCACTTATATCAGTCGTCTTTCAATTCTTTATAGTATCGCCGTTTTACGCGAGTAACTTAATATTACTTATCGCTTTAATTTATAACAATCTTCGCTCCTAACAGGCATAAAAACCTTTCCGTTCAGGAAAAGTCACACATATTTAAAAATCTAAAATATACAAACTAATATCGAGTATCGGCCCGAATTACAATCTGAATTTTAAATATACGACGCAGATAAAATTCGAAAAGTACTAAAAGTGGACTGATTCGTGTCTTCGGTTTGGATTGTATTTTGTCTCACTAAAATTCTTTTATTTTCTTCGCGATTCCGATATTCTCGCGCTTATAATTATTCTTTTTTATTTAAACATAATCCTTCACAGTATCGCTAAGATGTTTTGACTCGCACGCCGATCTTTAATTTTCCTTGAAAGAACTATTCTCTTAGACCAGGCTTTATTTTTTCGGTCATACTAAATGAACGAAATACACATGACATATAATATTAAAAACATATGCCGATAACAATATCTTTTAAGAAATTTTTTATCCAAGTGTTGAACTACATTTTCTTACTATTAAATGAATTCTAATACGTCGCGTTTTTTATTTTAAATAACTTTATTATCGCTGCCCATTTGCCTTTTTTACCATTGAATCGCACGTCTGTGATTTCCAAGACTCGATGTACTTTCGTGTCGAGCCGAGATTTGCCTAGAAAATCTGAACAATGCGTCTTGCACGTCGTCCCAACATGCTACTTTTCTTAAGTAAACCTACTCTTGGACCACGTAATCAGCCCTTTTGAGTAATCATTTGTTTTCGAAGTTAAATCAAATGAAGCTTGGGGATTGATATTATATTATCGCAATCAAACAAATAATTGTATGTCTAAACGGAAAGAGTAAGACCGTGAGAGAAAGAGAAAAAACATGTGCATGAAAGAGAGAGAGACAGGATGAAAAAGCATTAGCTTACGTGAATGAGAACAAGCGAGAGTGTGTGTATATTAGAAAGAGAGAGAGAGAGAGAGAGAGTATCAACTTATGTCCATAAGGGGCTAAGTTAGCGTATGTGTATATGAATGTGAGTAAAGACATTGGTGAAATATTACTTGTATGTATCGCGTATAATCTCTAATAAATGTTACATTTCTAAATTATTATTAACAATACAATTTTTTATTTAAATTTCGGCTTGTATGTAATGTAATGCTTGTTGTAGTACGTAAATTATGAGGTACTAGAAAGATGAAAAGTATTTACTTTGCTAAGTGAGGCCCGGCCTGCCGTCCCTTTTTTATTACTTTACGACGGTACTTGTTTTTGGGCCGTCGCTTACTATTTCTTATCTAGTTTAACCCGTATTTGATCTAATATAGCCGATTTTCCGCATACTTCTTTTCCTTCCAGTACTCCTAATACCATTTTTACTTTTGTTGCTTATTTTATTTATAAACTTTTCACACGTTGTTAATACTTATGAATACAAATAACTCATCTCAGCATTTAATATTTTTTTGTCATAGATAAAAGTCTCCTAAATTTATAAACTAAATCCCACCAATGAGTTCTTTTTTGAACGACGATTATTACAAATCATTAAATACTCTCAGAGTTAAAATTAAAAAAAGTTTCACATGTTCAAAATTAACTTATCTTTAACAATATTTTTTCTATGCTCTAATACTTCGTTATTTAATATTCAATTAGTAATATTTGATTAAATCTCCCATTTTTTGTTTTAGAAAACACGTTTCGAGTGATTCTAAAAAAGAACAGCCGTGGTCTAGGACTCAGCGTATCAGGTGGTGGAAGTTCAGGTCCTGTTCAAGTCAAACGACTCTTTCCCCAACAACCAGCTGCCCTATCAAATAGGCTCCAGCCCGGAGATATTCTTCTGGCTGCCAATCAAATTTCTCTCACAGGCCTTACTAATTATGTAAGCCAACTCAACTCTTATTTGATGTCAATATCAAACATTTATAGTGTCAACTTCAGTTATCAAAATCTTTATTCTTACGAGAAGCTTGTTTCAAACATTTATGACACCGATTAATCATTACTATTTCTATCAATTAAAAGGGATTTCAATGAGGATTATAAAAATCATTAAATAATAATTTATAAAATTATAATAATTATTTAAATTAATAAAAATTGTTTTCTGGGTAAATATAAAAGTATGAATACAGCTTTTAGCTGTGTGTTTTTTTTTAAATATATAAAATTAAAAATTCTCAATTTACTATCATGTAATAATGTATATCAAAAAAAATTTTTTTTTTATATTTCAGACATAAAGTTTTATTAATTATGTATCATATTTTTCGTGGTTAAAAAACATCATATGCAGTATATTGAATATGTGACGAAACGGCTCCGTTCGCCCTTCACCCGTGAAGGGCAGAGTCGAACTTTCGTCGAAAAAAATAGATATAAATATCGCCGAAATCCGTGAAAGCCGGTCTGGCAGTGAAGGCGGAATGTCAATCAGGTGTATTAAATGATAACACATAATAGCTCGGTATACGGTAAATTCTCGCTTTATTATAAATAATAAACTTTATTCAGAGATTTCGACGATCTCTAATTAATTTTATTTAATTGTTATTAAATTTATCGGCCTTCGGGCGAGTCAACGAACTCGACAATAATAAAACCCGAATACACAGCGGTTCTTCGATTTTAAAAAATACTCACAAATCGATTTTTCAAACCGGATTAAATTATTCAATATTTAAAATAATATTCGCAATTACAAATTCGATACATACACAAACGGGATTGTCGTTACATATAGACGACGCGGCGGATTATATCGCGTGGTCACCGGCGAAGTGGGAAGCCGCAGGAGGCGATGCACTAGAGATGTTAAATAAAAAACTCTAATACACGGGAGGCTCACCAAGAGCCAAGGACTGGCAGTGGAATAAGCACCTAATTACAGCGGACGTAATTAGGGCATATTATCATAATTGCTCTGGACGATTTGTGATAAAAATCGTTTTACGATTTTTATTATTTAAGGAGGCAGATCAAACGTAAGCGTGCTTAGCCTTGGATAAGAGTTTCATAAAAGCGTGAAACCAAAGTTAAAGGTTGTGTGTCGTGGCTTAATGCAGTCGGTATGGGAAGGTCGGAAGGAAGTATTCGGTGGTTGGCATCAAGTGAAAATGATCCCGAGTCTGACACCTGCAAGGTGTTTTATAAACTAAGTTTTCCTCTGCGTGGAATCAGCGCGGACGCTGATGCGCAAGCGATTAAGGGCGATCATTGGTGGAAAACGGGAAATTAGGAAGTCCGCGCGGAACGATAGAGCCCCGCGCATTCCTCTCCGGGAAGTTTCTCCTCTGTCGCAGCTCGCGTGGTCAATCACCTGTGCGGCCGACGAACAGCTGATTGTGTGTCGGTACACGTGTAAACACACAAACGCAAGTTTTCCCGCGCAGAGAACCTTGAGCTGCCCAAAGATCTTGTAACGAGAAAGTCTCGTTACAATTATATTCCTAACTGATCTGTATTTACTATCAGTTCCAATATATACTATAAGCAATATTAATTTAATTAATGTAAACATTAATAAGTTATTATTTACATTTATTATTTATTATTATGATTTATTATTAACATTAAATATCTAAAATATACCGTGAATTCGCATAAAAATATTCAACAGAAAAAATATGAAAAAGTTTTACCTACACTATTTATTTAATTGAATTAAATATAAAATTCTAATATGTTTAATATTTTTTAAAAAAATAACTAAATTTTATTTTTATTTTTTTATGTAATTTATCAGAAAACAAGTTATATATAAGATACAATTTATTAAAATGTTAGAATTTGTACTTATTTTTTATTTAAATAAAGGCTATAATGAAAATATTGCCATGAATACAATTTTTTAATTGATTAAGATATATTTAAATGAGGAATATATAGAATTACCTCTCATAATTTTGTTTATAAAATTAATTATATAGACTGTATTATGACATAATTTAGCGAAATTAAACATATATTGAATATTATATTAATATAATATAAATTATTAATAATACAGTTGTATTGTTAATTTATCTATAACATAGATTAAAAACATGTTTAAAATTAAAAATATAATAATTCCAAAAATAATTTTATCAGAGATTTTATACATTAAATGTAATGATTATACAATGATAACTTTTATTGGTAAATATTATTTATTAATATTTGTTTTTGTAAGGCAATATTTATAATATTTTTGTATTTTATTTATAATATAATAATTATAAAGATAAATATACAAAAAAATCGAAACACATATATTATTTTATATTAAAATGAAATATACTATAAATTTTAGCATTTATAATTAGTAATTGTTGTAAATTTTTGTAATAATTATTGTAATATTTTTATTCGTATTATAACTTATCTAATTATTATTTTAAACTTTATAAACATATTATAATAAGTAGTTGATTAATTGAAGAAAAGAGTTTAAGAAAAGCCATATATATATGTTGATATTAAAAGCGATGGATTAACATTGAAATCATCTTCGTTAAACAAATCTCTGTATATATTTTGGACGTTTTATTACAAAAAATCCGAACCTTTTTCAGGTTAACTCATGAAGTAACAATACCTTTTCTTAAAAGCTCTATTATAAATTAAATAATTTAAAAAATATAACAACATACATGATGTGTCAGGAAAGTAATGCGTTTTATTTTATTTTTTTTTTTGAAGCCACTTTTTGTCGCAGTGATTTCGCATAAGTTGATATTGAAATGAGATATTCTATTTTTTTTCCTTTCTTTAATCATTAGAAGCGGTAGGATTTTACTTCACTCAACCGTGTTTTTGAAATTTGTAACACAGCACGATAGATCGACTGTTAGATCAGCTTTAATCGGTGAAAATTTATTTCTACCTTAATAAAATGCTGTAGAGACATTCATATGTAAAAAAAATCTTTAAGAATAAAATTACATGTAAATCGAAATTTTAAAAAAATTGCATAAGGCTTTCAAGAAGGTAATCGATTATTCCCGTACTTAGCACCCTTAAATTGTCCGAATCGATTCTAATTCCGAGTGTATGCAGGAAATTTTAAGTTTAAACCGTCATTTAAGAATCAGGATAATCAATGACATATTTGAATTTATTAAAATTTGCATACCCTCCAAAATCTTTTTTAACATTTAACATTTTTAAAAATCAACATCTTATTTTTTTTCAATTTTATCGTAAAACTTCATTCCATCAAACAGTTCAACGAGCCGTGTTACAAAACTGAAAAACACCATTCACGAAAAGATTAATCCTGCCACTTCTAATAATCAAAAAGAGAAAAAAACAAATTAAAAAAATACCCTGCAGATTTTCTGACCCATTCAAAATCACTAAGATAAATAATAGCTTTAAAAAAAATTACTTTCCAGGCACACTGTGTACAAAGGAAAAGAAGAAAGAAAGTGATTTGGCCACGCTTAGTCTAGTCGACTGCAATGCATACAATAATAATACAAGCTTTTTTTATCCCACATACTCTAATATATAATTATATATAAAAAGTAATTTAAAAATGATATATTTTTAACAAATATTTGTTAACAATAGTCGCACAGATTATTACTATTTTTTGAAGTAGTGTTAATGAATACCTATACATTTTTCTCTGAACTTTACTATTGCATAAAAATTTTACAAAAGTTCTTATTTCTAACTCTTGGCACATCGACTTCCATTTGTTTAAATCAAAAATATTATAACTCGATTTACAAACAACTTCTTATAGTATAAATTATAATTTACAACAGTAACTGTAAATAAAAATATTTTTTCCCTCATATTTCTTAGCTTCGAGCATGAATTTTTATATCCATTTCATGACTATTATCTTTTTTTTACCTTAAATAATATTCTATGGTTGTTAATAAAAACTATGTTAATTCGGTCTTATATTATACAGATTATATTGTTATGTACGTAACGTTATTGTCACCAAGTCAAGTCGATTTATAGATTATTGGGTTTGTATCCCAATTCTATTGTGAAAATGAGAAGGAGTAATGATAAATAACTAGAGGGGTTTAGTAGTTAATAAATCATTATTCAACAGTCCAAAACGAGAGAGAGAGAGAGAGAGAGAGAGAGAGAGAGAGAGAGCCGGTGTGGATTTGTACGCGACGCGTATTAAATATAGACGTTCGCTGAAAAAGATCTTAAGTTTCCCCGTCGGATGATTGATCCATTCATGTTCACGGATTCCACTAGAATGACTCATGAGTTACTACGAGATTTACGAATCTCCTTGATGAGGAGAAGGGGATTTCTTATTAAAAAACATATTATTTATATGTGATTTATATTTATTATAATGAAAAAAAAAACAAAATGTAAATAACATCAAATATTGTATAAATTAATCTAATTTACTTTTTTAATTTTAAAAAATTATTTAACTTATTTTAAAATTTATTTCTTGAGTAATAAAACTTTCATTCATTTATAAATGAATTGCATCATGATATTAAAAAGCATGATTTATATTTCTATGTTTATTATTTTCTACGTTTTAATATTTTTTAATGAATTTTAATAACTTTTTCATATATATTTATTACAGGAAGCCTTGGAAGTATTACGAACAACTTCAAATACAGTTGAATTAGTTGTATGCCGACTTCCTAGTGAATTAGTCGGGAAATCGTTAGACATGCCACCCCCGCCACCAAGTCGACGAGAGAATCCAGGACTCACCCTTAAAATACCACTTAACCCACTTCCACAGTTGGATATTGAGCCATGCGGGGTAAATAAATGTATATTTAAAAAATTTAATTTTGAATGCAAAATATAGAATACTGTATTTTAATAAATCTCTTAATTAATTAAATAAATAATAAATCTTTTCCATAAGAAAATACTCAAAACATTAATAAAATAATATTTATTAGTCAAGTGATTGATAACATTTTATTTTAATATTAAATTATTAAGCATATTGAAATACAAATTATAATAATAAACGAAATGATATTATAAAATTCTTCACGTTTTATTATTATACATTATGTTATTATATTAAAACAAATATAAGCATTTCATAAAAATTTATATTTACTTAAAAAAAATAATAGCAAAATACATAACATATAAAAGTTAGAATTATAAAATTTCCTTTAATTTATTTATTTTACAATTATGTCCCAGCTTTTTTGCCTAGGGACGGGCTTCGTTTTTTACAGTTTTGTATATATATATTAGTTTACAATTAATTATTTACATATTACTATTTGATTATCACAGATCATGTTTTTATTTTCATATTCACTTTCATCACAGTCACACTTTTGTTTCATTTAGTCTCTTCTTTTGTTTCATTTCATTTCTTCCTTTTTCTTCAATATTTTCTCCACCTCTTTGATTTTCTTCATTAACTCCCCTCTTTTATCCCCTTTCTTGTCATTCAGTGCGATCATTATGTCTTTGTACGTCCATGTCCCTACTGTATTCTCCCTCCATTCTCTAAATATGTCCTCTGTATCGTCGCATTCACTGGTCAGATGTGTCCAATCTCTTTCGCTTTTCTCGCATAGCATACATCTTTTTTCCTCTGGTTTTCTCCAATATCTGTTGCTACTTGTGATATTGCCACATCTGACCCTGGCTGTCGTTGTCATCGTCTTCTGATTGAGGGGTTGTTTTAAGTATTCTGGTAGTCCGTCCTTCTGTATTTCTCTGTATGTTGCGTTGTATTTAGATTCATTTATCCTGCCTCGTCTGTCTTGTCTCTGTATGTCTCTGTCTCTCTGTTTTATCTCCGTGTATACGTCTCTCCCCTCCCTCTGCCATAGTTCTATTTGGTTCTTGCTCAACCCTATCTTGTTGAGCCATTTCTCTCCCTCTGCTTTTCCTTCCTTTCTCTGTATTTCTCTTTTTTCTTCGTAAGCTTTCCTCACCCATCTGTCCTCGTCCATTTGCGTTATTTTGTCCTCGTATTTTAGGGTTCTGATACCCCAGTCTATACTCATTTTGTTTTCGTCTGTCTCTTCGTATACCAGGTATCTGAGGGTGCAAAAGTCTAATCTCAGCGTCCACCTCAGGTAATCTGCCTTAATTCTCTCCATCTCGTCGCTTCCTTCCGTTCCCCATATCTCTGCTCCGTACTCCAGCACCCTCTTTACCAGGTAGTTGAACAGCATTTTTCTGGCTTGGAAGTCTCCTGAGCACCTTCTCTCTGCCAGACCCCATGTCTTTTTTGCAGCAATTTTTCCTTTGTATATCCTTTCCTTAATGTGCTCATGGTACTTCCCATCCTTCTTAAATACGAAGCCCAAATAGTTAAACCTGTCCACAATTTCTATTTCTTTTCCCTTCCATTTCCATTTCTCCTTCCTATGTTTCCTTTTCCTTCCGATTATCATCATATTTGTCTTCTCTGCATTCAGTTCCATTTCTCTGTTTTCCAGGAATTTCTTCAGTGTCCTCATCATTCCCTGCATAGCCTCTCTGTTCTCCCCTATCATAGCTAGATCGTCTGCGTATGCAAGGGTCCATATTCTCTTATCTTTTAACTTAACTCCTCCCACCCTATTTTGTTCCATCTCTTTTTCAATCCCCGCTATGTAGAGGTTAAACAGGAGGGGGCTGAGACTAGATCCTTGTTTCAGGCCCTTGTTGATCCAGAACTCTTCCGAAATTCCCTTCTCTGTTTTTATTCTGCATCCTGTTCTTTTGTAGATTTTTCTTATTAAGTCCATTAGTTCTGTATCACATCCTTGTTTTGCCATTATTTCCCACAATTTTTCCCTGTTCACAGTGTCAAACGCTGCTTTGAGGTCCACAAACAGTATATATATCTCTTTCTTATCTTTGATATTTTTCCTTATAATGTGGTTTAGTATATATATATTATCTGTCGTGGATCTCCCTCTCCTGAATCCTGCCTGATCTTCTGGGAGTAATTTTCTATCTTCTACCATTTTCTCGAGCCTATTTTTCAAAATTCCGGTATATATCTTGTATCCCGAAGTCAGCATGGATAGCCCCCTGTAGCTTTCGGGTCTATTTCTTTCTCCCTTCTTATATATCAGTATTATCATTGCCGTCCTCCATTCTTCTGGAATATTCCCCGTTTGCATGATTTCTTTCATTATTTCTTCTAGTCTCATGCAAACTTCCCTTCCACCGTGTATCCATGCTTCGTTCGGGATACCGTCAATACCTTTGGCTTTCCTCTTTTTTAGTTTTTTGCACATCTCCCTTATCTCTTTGGTCTCAACTGTTATTTTGCTTTTACTCCTTATTTGTCCCTCTTCTGTTTCTTCTCTTTCTCTTTCTCTTTCTGTCCCTTCCAGTAGTTTCTTATAATAGTCTTCCCATGTCTTCATTTCTATATTTCCGTCTCCCTTTTCTTTTTTTCTCCTTCCCCTGTTAATGTAGTCCCATATGTGTCCTTCGTTTTTCAGTTTTTTAGTTCATCCTCTTCTTTTCTTCTCCATTATTTCATCTTTCTTCTACATAATTCTTTCCAAATCTTCCTTTTTTCTATGTATTTTTCTTTCTTTGCCTTTCCTTTTTTCCATCTTTTCAGGGCCTTCTTTGCTTTGCCTTTTGCACTCCTGCATTCCCGATAATACCATTTCTTTTCCCCTATTTTCCATGCCCTTATCTTAATCTCCTTTTTCTCTATGCTTTTCTCTATTAGTTCTTTGACCCCTTCCCATAGTTTTTCCACGTCTCTGTTGTCGTCTTGTTTTTTGTATTCCCCGTTCGTCTTTTCCTTGTAGTTATTTATTTCTTTTTCTCCCCATTTCATTATTGTTCTTTTTGTTTCTGTTGTATTTTTTGTTTTTCTGTATTTCTTTCTGTCTCTGTCTTTTGTCTGTAGTTTTAGTCTAATCGACAGGTGGTCTGAATCTATTCTTTTTTCTATTGTAAATTTTTCTGTTCTGTCTCTAATGTCTCCGTCTGCGATTGTCAGATCAATCACGGTACTCCCCCTTGCTCCGATGTATGTAAATTCACCTTCTTCGTCTCCTTCTGTTGTCCCATTCATTATAGTCAGTCCTTTCCTCTGTAGTTCGTCTACAAGTTTCTTTCCTTCTTTTTCCACTTTCTTGTCTTTGCTTTTTCTTCTTTTCATCTCTTTTTCTTCTCTATATCCCATGACTTTCCCTTCTTCCCCTGTTCTTATGTTAAAGTCTCCCATTATAAGTAATTCTACTTCCCCACTGTAGCTCCCCTCTTCTATCTTTTTCCACTTTATTTCCATGTCATTGTTGTTATTGTACACTCCCCATATATCTATCGTCTTTTATCCTTGTTCTCGTGATCCCCTCTCCTTCTTCTTTTCCTATCTCTTCCACTTGTATCGTTTCTTTCTCTTTTACTCCTATTATAAAACCTCCTTTTGCTCTCCCTTTCCTTTTTTCTTTTTTTGCACCTATGATCTTCCAGATCAAGCTTTTCGGGAGTTTTTCTTTACACTTTTCCGCGTCCTTTGTCTCCACCCATGTCTCTGCCAAACACACTACGTCTATCTTTTCTATGTATTTCCAAAAGTCTGTGTCCTTTCCCCATATTCTAGCTACGTTCCAGAATATGATGTCTAAATTTCCGTTTTGTCTGTTATTTTTGTTTGCGTCTTTTGTCCTCTTTCTTTTTTCTTTTTTCTCACTTTTGTTTTCTCATTTTCTTGATTTTATTTGTTGATGTTTCTTTCTGTCTTGCGTCCTTTTCTCGTCATGTCTCTTCTTTTTCTTTTCTTGTACAGTCCTGTTTTTTCTATCTTCCTTTTTTGTTTTTATTGCCCGTCCCTTGTGTACGTTAAATTTGTCTGTTTGTCCCTTTTGTTCTCTTCTTATTTCCTCTCTATTGTCTCCTTTTCTTCTTCATTTTCCTTGTCTTCTGTTCTTTTTTTACCTTCCACCTGTTTTTCTCTCTATATTTTCTTTTCTCCTTCTGTTTCTCTTTTCTTGTTTACTTTCTTATTTATATAATTCCATCGTTCTTCCATTCTTTCAGCCCCCATCCATTTCTCCCATCTACCTTCAACATACACCTTCTTGAGCCCGACTTTTGCAAATATTCCGAGTGCCTTTGCCCTTCTCACCCACTCCCTTATCTCGTCTTGTTGCCTCCTTTCCTTGAACGTCAAGTCGAAGTCCAAAATTTCCTTTAATTATTATTTAATAAATTTTACCTATAAGTTACCTTGAACTTGTTCTTATTTTATATATTTATATTGTTACGTCGAATGTATCTACATGTAAACCGGGTGCTTACGATAATACAGCATTTCATCTCGTTTTTTATCAATAATTTCGTAAACGCATAATTAGTTGGCAAAATAATTGGATGATTTTATTCAAATGGAATTTTCGTATTCCTTAGGTTGTCAGCGACTTTCAAATATCCGCTTTCATTAAAAAAGCAGCAAACTACCTTGATTTAATATTCTATGAAAATCGATGTTTGATGATTTCCAATATTTCTTGCAAAAATTTTTCTAGTTATGCTTTTGTTATTAAAATTGATTTTTCAGACCTTAATTCAGTACTTGTTAGTCAATCTCTACACTTATCACCAAATTTTCTTTAGGTGTGTTTTGTATTTATTAAGAAATCTCAGTAGATAATCAATAACTCTTCTTAATTTATTAAAATTCAAGTGTTTTATAAATATTTTAAGTGATTCAGTAGGTTTTTTTATCATTATGTAATATATGTTCAGTCTATATGTGAAAAACTATAACTACGTAGCATATCTTGAGTCTCTCAGACAGATTTTTTGAATTTATATTTTCTTGAAAGTCACTAGAAGCAGTATTTAAAAGCCATGGTGGTCCATTCAACCATAAAGAATTTGAAATAAATCGTGAGAAGTTATATCCTCTTAATATTGAGTTAGCTGGGTTATTATCAGATCTAACAAGCTGCCAATTCTCATTGGTTAATCTCTGGATTATTGCCACTCTATTGGAAATGTACCTTTTCCACTTTTTACTCTCATATATTAGACCAACCAATAGAGCACTTTTTAGATCATGAAAAAAGCAGGTTGTGATACATATCAAAATTTGTAAACAAAATCAGATTCTTATTTTCTAAAATGCCACTCATCCAATTCAGGGGTTTTTTTATTAAAAATATTAACGAAAAAATGTGTTTTTTTTTACTTTTTTTGTTATAAAATGAAAAGTTGTAGTTATAACACTATAGTATGAATGGACGATTTATAGCTAATAAAACTACGAAGAAAATTCATTTTTAGATAAATCGATCATAAATTTCGAAGCGAACTAATTTTCCAAAACCAAAAAAATTTTTTATTAATTAAAAAATTTATATCTCTATTTTTGGGAAATTAAAGTGATTAATATTTACTTTATTTGTACAAAATTTTAGCTTGATCGGATTATTAGTTTTCGAGTAACAATAATATTAATTAAACTATGTGAAAATTTACAAAGTTATTTCCAGCTCGCTCTACTAGACGATGTTAGTTTTTTAACGGTTTCAAGAAATATAATTGTAACACAACAAATCGTGTATCTTACTTTTTTTTAAATTTTCAAGACTTTCAACTTATTTAATGAAACATTAATTTTTTCATTTAAATACGCAGCAATAAAATATAGATAATACTTTGTATTATTATAATTTAAATTCACATTTCTGTTTCAAGGAAAAAATATTATCTGAACATTCTTAACAACATAGATTAACCAAATTTGTAAAATTTATTATCAAAATCAAGTAATAATTTTAAATAATTATTAGTCTAATGTATATTTTGCATTAAAAATATTATTTCATTTTTAAATTCTAATTCTTCTAATGGAATGCACTGTTAAACCTTGATTGCTTTTTTATATAAAAATTATAAAATGCAATATTAAAATTATAGTAACAAATAATTAAGATTAAAGAAATAAAATTAATAAAAACTTTGAATAAATGAATTTGAATCAGTTAATTTAATTTAATTTTGTCTTCAAAAATGCATGTAAAAACTTTGTATATTATACATACCCATCGATATTGTCAAAAATTATATTAAGTTAAAGTGTTTATAATACAATTTATTATATAAAACCTGTTTTACTTATAAACTTTCATATATCATGTTCATTACTTGTGAAAAGCATTTTTATGTAATTTTAAAAAGTATTTACACACAAATTGTATTGACATACAAATAGTGATTGATTGATTCAATATAGAAAAATTATTTTTATGTATTTTTTGTTTCTTTTAAATTACATTTACTCATTTAAACTGAGTAATTTAAGGGAAAAAAGATTACACACAAATTTGTTTTATCTAGGAATTTGATATCGAAATGGTAAAGGTGGGAGGCAGTTTGGGCTTCACCCTTCGTAAAGCAGACAGTAGTGCCCTTGGTCATTACGTACGTGCCCTGGTGCGCGAGCCAGCGTTGAGCGATGGTAGAATTCAACCTGGTGACAAAATCATCGCGGTCGACGGGGCGCTACTCTCCCCGATGAGCCACGAGGAAGCGGTTGCATTACTCAGACAATGCGGTCCCAGGGTTACGTTAAGGCTTTACAGAGACCTGGTGCAAACACCTGTATCGGCGCTATCGCCCACGGATCCCGATTGTGGCACTCGTCCAACAAAAACTTCTTTAAGGTACAAGTACGAGTAGACACGGTTGCTTTTTATAAATAAATTATCCTTTACATCCTTGTGGGTTTGATCAAAGTGAAAAACAGTATTTGACTTATTGAATTAATGAATTTTTTTGTTCTTCTCAAGGTTTACTTAAAGAAAAATTAAATTAAAATAATATAGTAACATTATTAGTTGCGTCATTAACTTTACAAAAAATCATTTTTTGTATACTGTCTATGTGACTTTATTTTAATTTGGAGAAGAATTAAGAAGGGCAACAAAGTTGTGTAGAAATGTCGATCATATTAAATTTAATGTAATTCTTTATTTCTCCTTTCACACCCTTAAGGACATATTATTGTAAAATATTCTCATACATGGTATATCTACTCATATTTTACAAGGTTTCTTTTTCTTCAGTTTCAAAATTTCAAATTGCTTTATCTATTAAATTTTTTATAAAACTAGTTTTATAAAAAACTTTATTTCGTAAAAACTAAGACTTATTTTAATTGTTTTTTAATCTTTTTGAATATATTATATTTGTATCTATATTGACATAACATCTTTATTTATATTAATTTAGCTAAAAAAAATTTTTTCTATATTTTTATCAATACATTGTTTTTTTTATTTATATGAAAATATTGGAAATTTTCACAATTTACAACATTTTAAGAATCTCTTTTATGAACTTTGTAAATTTTAATTATATTTTCATAATTCAAATTTTCAAAATATATATACCGCACTTTTTTATAATTATTTATCCATAAAAATTATTCTATTTATTTTCAATTAAAAATGAATGCGTAGTTATCAAAGGTGACATACTATTTATATATAACATTTATTTTCAATCCACAAAAATATTCATGTATAAATATGACGATTTGCCATTAAAACTAAAGTATACAAATACAAAAAAGAGTAATAGTAGTAAAAATAAAATTTAATTTACAATTTGAAACATAAAAGAATGAGATAGTTGATAAACACCGAAAAGAAAGTTATAAGATAATATCCGTTTTTATATTTTATAGGCAAGAAGCTGTAGATATGCTTTGTGACTTAGCAGTGAGAAAATTATCACCAGGTACATCAAATGGTTCCACTTGTCTACGTCAATCATCAAATACGTCATGTAATTCTCCGAGAAGGTTACGCAGACCTCCTACGCGTTCCTATACCACGGATACAGATGAAGGTGCGCTGAATTTTAACACTTTTATTTTATACCGTTAAATTAAATACAATTTTTTTTCAATTTCAAAATCAAAACCATCGTAGATATATCTTCGTATTGTATATGCATTATTTTTTTAACCATGGTATCAGTTTTAAGTCGATGCATAGCTTTTATTCAAAATCTGTTATAAATTACCTCGAATAATTTTTCAATAACATTTTATTTTCAGTTAGAAATCACATACTTTTAAACTTTAGAAAAGTTTTTTTTAAATAAAAATATTAATGTTATTATTAGTATTTTTAATTATTTTTCATTCAAACTCCATCTTAACAAAGATTATTTTTCAGCTATAGTTGATAACAATAGTGCTAGTCATAAAAACCAATGTTACCTACACGCATCAAACTTAAGTCAAAAGACTTCAGATTCGAATCAATGTTCCATCAGGACTCAAATTACAAATTCACAACCGGACACACCAGACAATGACATTATAGATCCCCCACCTCTGTATGATATTTACGATTCAAGCAATTCGAGTTCCATCGACCATCAGCATCATCAATACCAACAAGTCAACCGACCCAGTTTTTTAGACTTACATGCATCGATCGACAAACCCCACTTTCAATTTAATAATGATTCAAAATACAGTATTTTGGATCCCATCATAATCACTGACAGTAACTCGAACCTCGATTATGCAGAGACGGATTACGGAACTACTATTCTTTCCACCGACGAGCAACATCCAAATTTGAGTTCTGAACCGACATCCATGCCACTTTTGTTTCACAATGACTTTAGTTATAAAAATCCCGCCTATCAAAGTGCTAATCCGGCTTGTGGATCCAACCTGTCGGTCGAATCCGATGACACGAAAATCAGACATCTGCATTCCAGTGAACAAGATATTACAAGTACTTCAATATTTCTTAAAATCGTACAATAATATTTTGATCCAAAATACGAATCTTTGCCTTTTTTTATATCTAGATAAAAAATTTTTTTTTTTTTTAATTAGAAATTTTATTAAATATTTTACGATAGATAATTTTGATGTTAATTCTTGATTATACCATTCCATTCATTACAATGATTGTATTATATTTTAATAAATAAAAATTTAAATTATAAAAATTGTACTAGTCTATTGTAACATTTAAATCTAAAATTTTTAATTTATAAAGAGTAAAGGTACACACAACACATAAATCATTTCAATTTTTAATAATACCATTTAAAAAAATAATTTTACTTATTTGATTACAGGTAAAATTACTGATGTTGATGATCCACTCGGCAGTAAAGGTCTATTAAAGTGGAAAGGCGTAATGTTCGTACCTAACGAAAGAGATAAAGTTAATGAGAGATGTAATCTTAAGGTTATAGATAGTGATATCGTTGAATTAGCGGATTCATCAAGTCTCCATGAACAAGGACATGAAGTAAATCCATATGTATTTTCATTTTTCTACTTTAGCTTATAACAATTTACAAGTATATAAAAGTTAATTTACTTTTATACAAAAAAAACTTCTCACCTAACTACATATCTAAATATTATTTTCGTTCTTTAATTAGCAATTTTTTCTCATAAATATTAAAATACAGTATAAGCATAATTACGAGTTGATTTATAATATTTTTTATAGAATACATCATTCTCAATATACACTTAATAAATTAATACATATTTTACAATTAAAAGAAAAATGTTAATTCATTTAAATAAATTAACAAAAGATAAATATTTGATAAAAAAAAAAAATAATTATACAGAACTATTAAAATATATTATATTATTTTATTATATATAATATATTATTTATATATAGGTGTTCATGATTGAATTAACACGCGGATGGAATAGTCGTCTCGGTTTTAGCCTACAAGCGGAAGGAAAAAATACAGTAATATCGGTTATTCACCCCGACAGTGTAGCTGCAAAAGATGGAAGGCTTAAAAAGGGTGACATTTTATTAATGGTGTGTATAAATTTTCTTTTAATAAAACAAAATTTTACAAGAAATGTGAAATAAATTATATAATTTTAGTATCTTAATATGTTAATAATAATTATTTTCATTTATTTATTTTATTTATTTACATAAAATTTGAGCTAAATATATTATCATTTTTTATTTATTGTATATATATTCAAATAAATTTTTTTTTAAATAAATATAAATACAATTTATTACTCCTGTATTTTAAAAATAATAATTAAAACAAACAAATGATTGTTTTATATATTATTTGTTTATATTTTTAGGTAAATGATGAAAGTGTAAAACACATGTCAACGGCTAACATAATTGACTTGTTACGCAAGATTCGAGGATCAATAGGAATTACAGTCTTAAGACGCAATAAAGAAGACGAAACGTGATATTGAAACTATGTAATATTTAAATTAGAATTTTTTTAAAAAAACTTTCTTCAATATTTTTGCAATTGTGCATGATTCACAATTAATAATATATTAATAAATCTCTCTTGTAAAAAATATTTTCAAACAAGTTTTAAAGAGCTTTCTTATTAAAGTTTTAAAAGAAAGCCTTTTAAAAATGATAGACTGATAAATTCAAATAATAATATTAATTTGGCACTAGCTCTAATAATTGTAAATATGATTGCGTTCTCTGTATTATAGTTGTATTAAATGATAAATGTTGAGTGCCTAGAAAACAAATGTAATTTAACATTTAAAAATCTTTTTGATTTTCTAAAATAGAAAATATTAATTAAACAAATAATAACGTTTTTTTTAATATGTAAAGCTTAATGATTGACTAGGTAATCAAAAACTTAATCAATATATAATATACAAAAAAAAATGTTACTATATTTACATTAAAACATTAAAATTTGACATTTTTAAAAAGACGTTTTGTATTTTCAAATCATTAGGTTTAAATATTGCATCGAATAAAAATTTTTTTTAACTTAAAATTTTAATATATAATAATTTTGAGTAAAACATGAGAATTATGAATTAATAAAATATTTGATAAATTTAATTATTCTGCAATCAGCAAAAATATTTAAAATTATACCTTTATGTAAATACATTACATTAATTATATCTTAGCAATTTCACAAATATTTAATACGTTCTTCTTATTTTATTTAAAGATATTTAAATATATTTTATGTTATTTGCTTTTGAAATTTAAAAATAAAAGTGTAAAGCCACAATTTTGTTAAAACAATAATAAACTTAACAGATAAAATCTGAAAAATATACAAAATGAGCCTAAAACTTTTTTGATATTATTTCATGATTTAATTTATATTAAAAAAAAAAAAAAAAATTAAATTAAAAAATTAAAAATAATACGATACAATACTGTAAAATATTAGTGTATAATACACATATTCACGAAGAAAACTTTTTTTAAAATACTATAAAATTAAACGTCTGAAGATAAAATAAATATTATATAATTACAGAAAACAAAAATTTTAAAATATAAGAAAGTACATGTTTTTCTCCAATGAATATTTTAGAATAATTAAAAATGAATAAAAAATTTTTTGTTGACTCCTACGACATACGCAACACACAAATTCAGATATATTTATTCTATAAATGTGATGGCTAGTTCTGAGACTAAAAAAATTTTTAATTTTGAATATTAATATTATATGCATTTATAAAGAAATTTTATTAAAATACCAAAGTATAAATTTGTAAATAATTAAAGACAGTTATTTTAATTCTATAAGTTACAGTTGTATCCGTTTATTAGAGTGGTTATATTATTCCATGAAAAATAAAATTAAATGTTTTTTACAAAATTTTACTAATTTTTTATTTCTATCTAAATAATTAAATATTACTATTATTTTTTAAGAAAATTAATTAACTTATTTTAGTTAACAATAAATTGAAAAATCTCATCAAATTATTATAGCACATAATTTCATTCCAAATAAATATAACTATTTATTCAATAACTTTTAAATTAAAATAATTTTTAAAAATTAGAATATATTATTATTATATAAGAGCACATGTTACAAAAAATATTTTATTAATATTTAAATTTAACTTATATTGTAAAAACTTTTTTTTTCTAATATAATCTAATATTCATATTCCGGAATTTTTATAAACAAAAATTCAAAAATAAAAAAAAAAAAATAACAAAAATTAAATTAAGTTAAAGTAAAAAAATAACAAAAATGATTATTTAAGCTTAAATTTTCTTTTAACTTCAATAAAAATTATACTAATAATAACTGAATGAATTAAACAAATCAATACAAATATGATCATTGCAACATATTTTTATATACAAAAATATAAAGAAAAAGGTTTATTTTTTAAAATATAATTTGACAATATATATTTATAAAAATTAAAATAAATTACCATATAAAATTGTCTAATACATTGATCATTTAGATTAATTTTGTGATTCACTTGATGAGGATGAAAAATCTATACAATTCTATTTAAAATTTGTCTCATCAATATTTTAAAGAATTGCATAAACAATACTTTTATAATTATGTCATTTCACTTAAATCAGTATTCTATCTTATTTTTTTATTCCTTCATTTCATATTTTGTTTTTGTTGTAATAAATGATTGCTTTTTTTGTAGTGAATGGCACGTTTTAATTTTATATGAAATAAATTCATAATTTTTATTTAAAAAAAATTTTTTTTTTCCAATTTCAATCAGTATTGTATAAATACATAATTTTTTCAAAATTTTACAATTTTTTTGCTTATTTAAAATCTTTTACTACTATGAACAAATTTATCTAACATTAAAATATAATCATAAAAATATAATATTAAAAAGATATACATATAAATATTTTGAATATAAAACTTTTTCAATGAAATACATAAAATTATTACAAATTCATAATAACTATAATTCATTATGGTATGAAATGAAAAATTGTTCATAATTAAATTATTTTCATCATTATATTAAATATCATAATTTATATTTTACCCTAATATATCCTTATCATACAAAGATTTATTTCTTATTGATAATTTAATCTCATTTAAGTTTTTATGAATACATTATACTATCATTAATTCTGAAATTTATCTTTGTTTTTGGAATATAAAAAATCCAGTAAAAATTTTACTTTATTTTAAATAATATTTTTGAAAAAATTAAATAACATTTCATATTCTTATCCATAAATTAATTAAAACTATTATTACTAAATCCATCAAATGAAAAATCATTGGTAATCAAATCAATTAAATTTCTTCCTACAATGCTTTGAATATTTTTATTCACAGATTTATTATGAAAATGATTTAACTTGATTTTCTTTCGACTAAAATTTTTATTTAATATTGGACTTTTTGATATATTATTTTCAGATGGATTAGTTTGTATTTCATCTGTATTATCATTCTCTTGAATTGTTAATTTTTTTATATTATCACTATATTGAATGATAGGTTTTTGTGGAATGATAATACAACTTTCTATGTTCACTGTACATAAATCCAAATCATTTAAATTTATGGAATATTTTAATGGTTCATCTTTTTTATAATTTTGTAATGGATAAGATTCATTTGAATCAAAATCTTGAAATGCATCTTCATTTCCTACCTTGAAATCATTCTCTTCGTTTTTCGAATTCTGTTCAAAAACATTTGAATTATCCATTGAAGTAGACGGTTTACTAATAGCATTAGTTGTTTTAAAATTTTTTTTTTCTTTTTGTATTTATCTTTGATTAACTTCTTGAATAAGTTTATCGAAATTCAATTTATTTTCATGTCCTGTAAATTGCATGAATAATTGTAATACATATATAATTGTACAATATTTTAAATAATTTAATTTTTTATTTTTGTATATACTATAATTCTTTTGAGCTTCTTCAATTTTTTCTTCTTTGGCATTTCTTTCAATATGTAATCTCAATAAAATGAATAATTATCAATTTTTAAAATATACAGAATAAAATAAAATAGTATTGTTTATTATTTAAACTATTATTTATTGTAAATAAATAATAAATTTTAATATACACAAATATTTTTTATTATTGATTTAAAATATTATCTCTATAATACAATAATATGAAATTTAAAGTTCATGTAATAATGATATATAGCTAAAATTTTTTTAAAAACTGTAATTAAATTTTATTTTTAATATCAAATAATCTTCCATGATTAAAGTAATTATTCTAATAATAAATCAATAATAATGAAAGGTAATCTTTATAAAACAGAAACAGTATTATTACTTTTTTCTTTAATATAGTTTTTATGAAGATTATAGATATATTTTGTAAATATTATTAATTACTTTTTTTATCAATATTTTTCATTAACAAATATTCAAATAATCATAATTAAAATAATGGATTTCATAATAAATAATAATACTATCTAACTTGGTATGTTATAAAAAAAACAATACATTAGATGAAGATGTAGATGTTAAGAAGCGATCCATTTTTCGTTCTTGTTTTTCTTCTAATTCACATTGTTTTATTAAATCAGCAATAGGTCTTGGGGCTAATTTATCTAATTCAGCATTATAAATGATAGAGTATCTTGTAAATTTATTTTCTAAAATCTTTCTATCACCTTGAGTTGATAAACCAAATTTTTTCATTTTTTTACGCAGTTCTGCATGCTTCATAACACGAAGAACAAGCTTTGGCATAGGTAGACGTTTGGATATACTTCTAAAAGTAATTCAGATTATATAAAAAATTTTTGCAGAGCTGTAAATTAAATTTTTCAAAAATTTAAAAAATTGATTTTAGCTTAAAATAAATTTGTCATATTGAATATAATTAAATAATTATAAAATATATTACTCTTTTTTTTTTATTATTTCTTCATTATCTTCTCGTTTAAGACAAGCATCTAAATGTACATTAATAAGATTTTCAGATAATTCTGCACTACATACAGGACAAAAGACAATATTTTTATTTACAATTGAGTGCAGTAATATTTTATTTTTTTTAGCACTACCACAATTCATAGTATATCTTTGCATAAATTTAGATGATGTATTTATATCTATAGATGGAGTGTTATATTTAAATTTATTATCAGATAGTGAATTAATTATGTGAGATTTTGATTCGTATTGTATCATTTCTGGAAAATTAGTATATTTTGAAAGTTGATTATTATTAGGCAGTTGTATTGAAGAAATTATTTCTTTATTTTGCTGTATTACTATATTGTACATATTTTGATTTTCAATAATATTAATAAGTTTTTCTCTAATTTGTAAATAATATTCGATTATACCATCCATTGCACGGTTTACGTATAGATCTTTTTCAAAAAAGACATAGAAACAAACAGGACACTGACTTTCATAGTGTAAATACTTTCTAATGCATAGAGAACAATCTAAAATTAATATTATTATTTAAAAAATTATAAAAACATTCATGATATAATATAAAAGTAACTAATAATAATTTTTATAATGTATCATAAATTTTAAATAATAAAATATTTTGATAATAATTATCAATTCAAAAAATACATGCATCTTAATACAAATAAACTTACAATTATGAGAACAAGGTGTCATTACTGATATCTCCATATATTCATAACAAATTCCATATGTCATGAATTCCTCAATTCTCTAAAGAGACAAAAATTATACTATGTTTAAACACGTATATACATTTATTTGAAAAATCTACAATTATCTACAAAATATTAAGTGGTTATAAAGTATTTATAACAAAAAAATTAACTTAAATAATATAATATTTTAAATTGTACCTTTAAGCTATTATATTCAGGAGACCATATCATATCTCTGACTTTTGTCATTTTATTTTTTTTTTAATTTTAATATGAATTTCAGCAAAGATGCATCCAGTTAATATTACCCAATTAATAATTTTTATTAGATATTTTAATTGCCATTATTAAAATAAAATATTTAAAGTCATACTATTTTAGACGATAATTTATTTGTTCTTAAATAATATCTATAATATAATAACAACAACAACAACAACAATAATAATAATAATAATAATAATAATAATAATAATAACAGAACTAACAATACGCAATTGTATATTGAAACAAAATAAAAACAGAAATTGATAATCCAATGTTCAAAAGTAGTTACGAATATTTACAGTAGACTTAACGTATTTCAGTGTAATTTAAAACTGTGCTCACAGTGAAAATAAATGAAAATAAAAATTTATAAAAAATTTTAAATGAAACTATTATAATCTAACGTAAAATATAAATAATAACGTTAGTTTAGTCTAACTTTGAAAATCAATAATATTATTAGTTTTATATAATAGAACACATCTACTATCCCATAATTTAATGATAATTCATATAGTATTTGTAAATATTTGATGATTCAATATATATATATTTGTTTGATAATTCAATTAAAGATATTGAATTTTATAGATAGGAAACATATTTTCTTATTTAAAATATTAAATAATTTTAAATATAAATATTCAAAAAATTTTGAAGTTAATTTTAATTTATTTAAGGTGACTCAAAACTACCTAACCTGAACAAATAGATGACGAAGATGATAAAGCTTAATATTTGTTCTGTATAATAAAGAGAGAAAAAACTTTTTTGTATAAAAACCAAATTAGAAATGTCTTTTTTGCTTTCGTTATCAAAAACTAACATTGGTCGTTCTTGTTGATAATTAAAAACCTTAAATGAGATAAAACAACCAAGATTTTCATAATTTATCAGTTAGGAACAGAGACCTCCGAGTTTTGGATACATCTTTTCTATTTTTTTATTCGCGACATCCAAATTTTATTACGAAAAGTCACATCTGAATTATTTTATTTTGCATAAATATTACAATCACAAGGACCATAGATCAATGAACAAAAACACATGTAAAAATTATTTTTTACATTTTTACAACTTATTTTCTTCTGTGCCTATATATTATATGTGTATATGTATTGCTTTTTATTGGTACTTGTTCATATCAACAGTTGTACACATGATTATGTACAATTATCGCATAAGCATTGAAACTTTTACGATTATTTTATAG
Source organism: Eupristina koningsbergeri (assembly GCA_018907245.1). Lineage (NCBI taxonomy): Eukaryota > Metazoa > Arthropoda > Insecta > Hymenoptera > Agaonidae > Eupristina > Eupristina koningsbergeri. Next base: position 42,193 of record JACCHV010000013.1, on the reverse strand, counting down.
GTTGTTTGTTTTCCATAGATCACCCTTAATACATGTGGGAATTTTAACACATCTATATCATTCGAGAACAACAATTGACAACATTCTAGATCTCACTACATTGAAATCTCATTAGTTTACCAAATCCAAATTTTATCATGTTTTTTTTTCTTTTCTTCGATTTATAATGTTTCGTTAGAGATATCGCAATTGAATAATTTCCCATCCGTTCGCAGTTATCCTCCGAATTTGCATTTTATTATTTGCAAGTGTGAAAGATTAAAAAACTACAGAGGCATTCGATTTTGAACCCTCTTATGAGCAAAATTTGCAAAATCAATTGTAAAAGCATATATTTTTTATAGAAAATAAAAAGAAAAACACAGAAGTTTATTGGTGTTTATTTAATGACATATCTTCTTCGGTATTAATCTAATGATTTTAAGTATTAAAAAATACATACAATTTTATTTTTGTAATTATTATTTTATTAAAATAATAAGCAATGATAATATTAGAGCAATAGTTACAATGTATTAAATAATTATCATTAGATCTTGGTTAAATCTATTGATTTATGTTGAATATTATTTGAAATATTGCTTGATTCATTGTCAACTTGAACCCAAAAGGAAAAATAAAAATGAAGGCGCACATAATAGGATACTGTACGTTCGTACAGTAATCAGAGAAAACATGTTCGTAGGTGAAAAGTAACTCTTTAAGCTATTGTTCTCTATTCCTTAAAAAATAATTAAAATATTTAGCAAGAAAAAAAAATAAATATAATAATGTAATAAATAATATTACAATATTAAGCATTAAATAATTTAAATATTCGTAGCTTATTATATCCTTTCTCAACAACTTACATATATTGCCGGATTAATAATTTATATTCATAAATATTAATAAAATTGCTTCCAATATGGGTGTTAATTGGTTATGCCAATTAATTACATATATTAATCTCCAATGATATAAGTGAAGAGAAATACAGGTTTAAAATGAGTTATCCGAATCATATGAAATAGGGGTAATCATACAAGAATTAAAAATCGTTTCTATATTTATAATGCTAAAATTGATTATTTATAAATTCATTATTCATCAATAAATAATGTATTTTTTCTATTATCTTAAACATGCTAGCTTTTTTAAAATTTGAACACTTCCGATAAACTTTCAAAAAGAGATTCTCTGATCAATATAAAATGCCATTAGATTCCTTCATTGTACAAAGAATTCTGTACTTTATTAATACCGTCCACAAAATTTATCAAACTATTCAAATGAATATACTATTTTGCTGACCTTGCATATCAACAAATCATTTCATAGATTATAGACATAACTCGATACCAAAATACATCATTAACTCTGAATTGAACAATCTTCATCGGAAAATACAGAAAAACTATTACATTTATTTCGATTTTCTGTTCAATTGAAAAACAAAAAAAAACATTTCTATTTTAAAATAAATTTATTTATTATATTATAAGACGTTACAAATTCATTATAAAATCAAATAGCCACATAAACTCTCAAGAAAAGAAAAATAAAAGACAAATTCTAATTAACATATGCAATATAATAAATTAATTAAATAATACTATTTTTCAGAACTCTTCTTGAATGTACAAAAAGTAAACCCAACATAAGTCTCTAACAATAACTTGATAAAATATAATTCGATCCGTTTCGTAGCAGCTGTAGCCAACTTCGGGTACACGGAAAAATCTTCGAGCATCCGGAAGATGATTTAGAAGGGTAAAAAATTTTGGATATAGAAAAATGCGGAACTACACGCTGAGTTTTTGTAGAAAAACGGTTATCGGTTCACGCAACATTTTTTTGTACTTACGTTTTAAGCCTCGTAGTGCTTGCACCTTTGCGACGACTCGCATTCTTGTATTCACTCTTGCATTCTTGTATTTCGCGGATACAATAAATAGTAAATGCGAATTAACCCGGTTACTCAGCAGTTCAAAGAGGTGTTTGCAAGGAAATCCTGTACAAATAATAGTCGCTCCAACACGGCTATTTTATAAGAACGAGACGCAGAAGGCGCCAGAATTGATGGTATCCACCTTCATCCGTGGACTTTGCTAAATCGGCGGCCATTCACACCATCTCTACTGCAGGGAAAACTACTTGCTCGGTTCAAGTGGTCAAAGAAGCGACTGTTCGGGATTCTGCGACGTAGCAGTGCAATAAACCCGAAACGAGTCCCTCACAGCTTAGGATTAGGAACAGATGTTTGCGCGGGCGGCCAAACTGGACTGATGGAAAAGGTCAAAGTTCATGATTTTACGGGATTAAGGTAAAATAAAATATCGAAGCTCTCAGGAAAAATTTGCGGTTCACTTTGCTTCCGAGTAGTAAACAGGATACTTTCAAAACATTTTTCCTACGTGACCTGCAATTCAGACTGGATTTTGTACACGGCGATCTGATATTGATACTTGCGGCGAATCGCGATTGTACATGTGCGCGAGTATATTATTGTGCGGCCCATCCAAGTAATCCGGAGCCTGAGCCACTGGAGACGAGGTACTGAGGAAGCCGAATTGCGGCTGAAATAATCAACGTGAGGCACGGATGTTCGAAGCAGCTGCGTCCGTCGTCCACCCGCGGAGTCACTCGAGGCGGCGCTAACCCGCACGACCTCGTCTGAGAAAGACGGTGATGCGCACCGAAAATTAAGCTCGGCTTCGAGGCGGCTTTTCCTCTCACGTGAGGTTTTTTAGCCAGGTTGGTTTATAGCTTAATAAAATTGTGGTGAACGATTTAAAGAAAACCCTGTCCTTATAGTTTTAGTTTGCAACCTCACCCCTTTCATTTCAGCTAAATTCCAACAAAGTTCACTCTCAAATTAAGAGAGGTAACTGAAAATAGGCTCGTACAGAGGCCATTATAAAATTTTCAAGGAAACAGCCGGTGGATAGCTTTTCCTCCTACAACAGGAATTTTATGCCTAGCATATTATAAAATAGAATAAAGAAATCAAAGGTATAATGGTATAAATTATGATATGCATACTTTTTCCTTTCCTTTATTCTCACTGCTTAAAAGAAAATTTTTTCTTTTTATTTAAATACTTGCAAAAGATGTAAACAATCATATTAATTCATTAAATTATTTTAATGTAAATATTCTTAAGAATCGTATTAATATGTTTTAAAAAATAAAAGATATTTAATATTAAGGTTAATACACTGCTAATAAGTTCAAATGTAATATAAAGAATATAATTTAGTTATTTATAAAATTAAAAGTGCCCGCACTGCAGCTATAGCGTCGGTCTCTTGTATAAATAACAATTAAAATAGTGCAATAAATTAAATAGACATTTTTAAAATAAATTTTTTTTTATCTTGTAATAAACTAATATTATCATTATCTATATCATACCATATGTTTCTTTTTCGAAAATATTTTTCTAATAATTAATTAGTCCAAAATTAAAATAGCTTCAATATCATGATTAAACAATTTTATAAAATAAAATAACATAGAATAAATAATGGTTAAATTATGTTATTAAAAAAATTATAGATATAAGATAGATCGAAATATTATTCAAACTTTAGATAATAAAACATGTTATATGAACACATAATTTCCAAAGTATCATATAAACAGTTAAATATTATAACAAGAAATTAAAAAGTAAATTAAAAGCAAATGTTGTTAATACTTTGTAAATAGATTCTAACGACTATAAATATAATGAACAATATTCAAATTCAAACTAAATTTTAATTTAGTGTCCAAATGTGATAAATATTATATCGCGATGCTCGGCAACTTAATGTCATTTGTGAGTTCTAAATAAACTGCAATTAACGCCCATCTATCGATTGCAGTTCACCCTAAAGCATTAAAATGTAAATTTGCTAAATGTTATCACTTCTATAAACGGATTGGTAATATAAATTTAATAGCCAAAGGTCAATAATTAAGAAAAAAAATCTGGTTACAATTATAATCCTTACAAGCAAAGGATCAATAACACAAGGTCCAGTTACAATTATAATCTTAAATTTAGCAAAAAATTATGCAAATCTCGATTACCTGCAAATGCTTAGAAGTAAAATTAAACGGGAAATTCAAAACATAATGTCATTCTATCAAAGACTCGATTTTTTACGTATAAACAATCGGAGAATGATTTATTTATTAAAACAAAATAATGATTTAAAAAAAAATATTTTATTAAATAATTTTAAGTATAAATTTTACCGATCATTTGCAAATGAAAAGCCGACATCACAAAGCAAAAATTATAGAAATGCCATCTATGGTTGAACACAAACACCAGTCGTCAAAAATATCGGTTACGCGCATACCTTTTGTTTCAAGAATTCTAGCGCCATATATTTTTTTTTGAAAAACTAACACGCATTCTTAATTATCCTCGTTCGATTGTTACCTGTAATTGTCATTTTTCTTTTTCTGTATCTATAATTCCAAGTGGTTAGGTGCAATATTGAATGTTATAACTCGTTTCATTGTTCAGAATAATCAGTGCAAAATCCCTAAAAATATGAAAGTAATTAGAAGAGACATTTAAGGGCAGGTGTAAATAACTAATTCAATCTTCTTATCAATCATATATTGTTAGTAAATCGACAAGATGCTGTTTGTTCCCATCTAATTCGAATGTGCCGCCTTCCTCAAGTATGAGTTAATTCATTAATTCAGAATCACAATACTTGTGAGACACACATTGGCTCGAGTTATTTTACAGATTTTTAAAGGCAACGCTCTTGTAGTGCATGTGCAAACGCCAAACATTATCCTTTTTATAATAATCGTATAAAAAAATTGCAATTATTAATAGTTGTAAATAGTGCTGTAAATAAAATAAGCAAGTTGAAAAACATGTAATTCGTATGAAATTTATATTGTTCACAATTTTTTTTTTAAACGTCAGAAAGAAAAAACTTGGCTCTTATGGTGCAACCCTTGTTAAACATAATAAACTTCAATGAATTTACAAGGATTTTACTTTAATAATTTTAATAAAAATATTTTTGATATTTGAATAAAAATAAAATTTTAAATGTTTCCTAATGTTAATTTAAAAATGTAACGGCTTCAGGGTATCGAGTAATCAAATGCAATCTGACTATTCAAGAAGTTAATTAATTCTTAGGTAAAAAATATTTATGATTTTTTCATAGTATAAAATATTATCAAAAATTAAACATTTTATTTATACACGGTACAATATTTATTCATGCAAAGAAAATATTATATTTTTTAGAAATACAAGAACTTATTTTATATTGAATTCTGAATGATTATAATAATTTTTTACAGCTACTTTTATTAAAAAATTGAAATGACTATTGAAGCAACCATAGTAGAACAACTTCACAAATTTCAAAAAGTACAAACACGACATAAAGAAGAATTAATGAGACAACAGCAAAAGCAAAGAGAAAAACTGAGTAATGATCAAAATCGTTTATATCGTGCTGTAAGTTTATCAGTTGAAAAAATGAATTTAAATAAACAGTCCATAGAGGAATTAATAAAATCAGAAAATGAAGAAGTATTAAATTTAATAGATTTTGATTCACCTGATGAACAATACATATTTCTAGAATCTCAAAGTAATCATAATTTTTCAAATTATAGTGGTGTAACAAGTGAAAAAAATAGTAATAATAACCTGGAAATAAAAGATAGACAAATACAATTAAATATAAAAAATGAAAGACTTATTTCAGAGTCAAATGTAGATTATGAGAAATTATATAATCAGAATAATTATGGTTCACAACATTCAATACATAGTAAACAATTATTATCATCTAGAATATCTGATAGACAACAAATTTCACTTGATGAAATGCCTGTACCATCTCCTATAAAAGATTTTAATACATTATTAGAAGAAAGATTAAAAGATTCCGAAGTTATAAATATTCAAAATAAAAATAAACCAATTGTTAAAAAACCTTTTCTCAAAAAAGGTCAAGGCCTTGCCAGATTTATGCCTAATTCACAATTTAGCAGAGTTTCAAAAAATATAGGGAGATCTAGAAACAACTCTTTTTTTACTTGTACAAAATCAAATAATCTAAAATTTAAAACTCCAAATATTGAAAGGTGTAATTCTTTACCAAAACAAAAAAAGAATGATACATCAAAAAAAAATAATACAAACACATTATCTATTTCTCAACCAAAATTAAATATTAAAAGTGTAACTATACCTAGAAAAAAATCTCACAATAAATCTGTTAACCCTATGTTAGATTCAATCAGTGGAAAAAAAATACCCACAGAAATTATATCTGATAATAATAGTTCGGATTTTGAAATTAAAAATAAACGAGAATTAGAGGAAGTTAGAATATTTGAGCTGCTTGAGGATAAGGCTGAAAATTCAAGTTTTTGTTCAACATCCAGTACAATTATAGCTTTTTTACAACAATCAACACCATTAAAACACAAAGCTTTATTACATTGTGCTTCAAAGCATAAGATTTCTCCTAATAATATAGAAGATCAAACTTTGCAAGAGTTAGTTGATACATCTAAAATTAATCATTTAGAAAAATCACAATTCCAAGAAAGTGTTAAAGCTGAAAAACTTTTAGAATGGGATGAAATTCCAATATTAAAATTGAAAAATGATAAAACTGTTACTAAAACTATTCTTCCATTTGGAACTGATATAGATGCAAAGTATAAAGAATATATTAATAATCAAGAACTAAGTGAAGTGAGTTAATTAGATAAATTAATTTTTAATTCTTATTTTAGCATCTTTTTAAATTTATTAATTAAATATTTAGATATGTTAATTTTTAATAATTTTAACTCTATTAAAAATATTCAAGATATAGTATAGATTTAAAATAATTTTATATCTGTATTTTTTACTAAATATAAATATTAAATAAATAAAAAAAAATATTTCATTGTGAGTTATAAATTTTATGATTACTTGAAATTAATTTGTTGTTTTTTTTAGAATGAAAATAGTGTAAGCTTACATGTTAGATTTTCTGAACATAATGAGTATAAAACTATGACAGATGCTTCAAGTATTTCAAGTGATTCAGAAACTACCTCAACCTATATTGATAATAAAGAAGCTTGGTCTGATCGTTCAGTAACACCAGATTCATCTGATGCAGAAAATTTATCATTACATTTAAAAAATGATGATATATTTATCAATGATAAGGAGATGAAATATTCGGATTTTTTTCAAATGAATCATAATAATACTCATGAAAATGAAGTTAAATTTGAAAATAATGTAAAAAGTGGAGAAAATGAGTGTGAAATTATAGAAAACAATGTAACTTTGCAAAATGAAAAAAATAGAATTAATAAAAATAATGAAAATACATCATTATTTAAATCTCAACTTTTAAAAACTCGTCTTTTAGAATTAGAACAAGAAATTGAAATTTTTAGAAAAGAAAGTGCAGCGTTAATGTTTCAACAACAAAAACTTAAGGAAGAACGTACAAAACTGCAAGAAGAAAATAAAAATATGCAACGAATTTTTAAAGAAAAAGAAGAAACATTAGAGTTAGAAAAAAAAAAAACGGAGAATATTTTACAAGAAGAAAAAAAGCGATTGTCACGAGAAAAAGCTGCATTAGAAAGTAGAATGAAAGATGCTTGGGAAAAAGCACAAAAAAGTAAACAAGAACGTCAAGAAATTCAAACATTGCGAGATCAATTAGAAGAACTACAAGAAGAATACAGTCAAAAAGAAAGTAAATGGTCTGTTACAAATGCAAGACAACGAAGTCAAATGAGGGTTTTGCAAACAGAAAATTTGAGATTAAAACAAGAATTGGAAAAAATTCAACAAAAAAAAAATGCTAAGTTAAAAAAACCAATTGGCTCATCAAATACAAGAGCTATTCATCAAATTAATAAATTTTTAGCAGATCGTAAAAAAATTTCACCTTTTAAAACTGATTTTTCTTCAAATGATGAAGAATTAAAAATACGTAATAATAATACTGATTTAAATTATGATTTAAATAAAGAAATTGAAGAAGAGAAACAGTATGAAAAAGAATTTGAAAAAGTAAAAATTTTTAAAACTGTAGAAAGTATTGCAAGAACACGAAATTTATATGAAAGTTTATTAAAAGATGCAACTGAAGATTTAAAAGAAATTACAATTGAAAAAAAAAATTCAGTTGATCAACATATGAAATCTCAAAAAAAACTGGATTATTTAAGTGATGCCAAGGATATTTATAATAGTAAATCTATTAGAGATTATAAATATTTACCTATTTCTACAAGCCCTAAATCTTTTCAAATTGAAAAAAAACAATCAAATGAATGTGACAGTAACATAAATCTTAAACTTGAACATCAAAAACTTACTACTAATAAACAAGGGATTCGGGAAGTTCATCACTCTGATGGACATATTGAATTGTGGTTTCCTAATGGCAATGTTAAAAAAGTTTTTCCAGATAAATTTTTTACTAAAATGATTTATTATAATGGTGATGTTTGTGAAACTAATAAAAATGGCACTGTAAAGTACTTCTATGCTGCAACAAGAACTTGGTCCACAACAATGCCAGATGGTTTGGAAATTTTAGAATTTCCAGAGTTCGTATTGTTTTGTTTTTTTAATTTAAAAACTAATTTTTTTATCTATGATTTTATAAAATTTTATAAATATAAAAAAATGAAACAATCAAAAAGCAATTTCATTAAATAAATTTTCTCTATTGGTAGTGGTCAAGTGGAACGTAGATCGAAAAATGGTACAATTGAAGTAACTTTTCCTGATGGTTCTGTCAAAATAGTTCAAGTGGATGGATCTGAAAAATGGGCTTTGAAAGATGGAACCATTGCTGAAATTTTAGCTAATGGGGGTAAAGTTCTTACTTTACCAAATGGACAAAGGGAAATTCATACAAAAGAACATAAAGTAATTATAATTAATGATTATGTCATGTTTAAAAATAAATTGATTTTCAATATGATTAAAAATACAAATTAATATATTATCACCTATATAAATTAAATTATATCTACAAAAATTATACTTAAGACAAAATATTTTGAAAAAAAACATTAAGTTTTTTAATTTTAAATATAAAGTAAATTATAAATGTTTACAAAGTAAAAAAGTAATATTAAACTATAAACCAACTGGATATTCTTTTTTATTTAGATATCATTCGTGCTTTATAGATCATTACAAAAAATAATATTGTTTTTTTTTGCCTGCAACATTGAAGCAAGAACGTATATTTCATGACCTATAACTAATTTGTGGTATTTTAATGTTATTTTTTCGTTTTTAAATCTTTATAATTTATTTCATACTAAAAATGTTTCATTTAAATTTTATTAAGCTTTTGAATTTAAAAATGTGCACATTATACAAACTATTAATTTATTGAAAAACAATATTGATTTAACTAATTCTATATAAACAGAAAATATTTATACTTAAATTTATTTATATATTTATATGTGCATGTGTATGTGTATATCAAAAAAATATTAAAGTATTATTATTATTAGGTAAAAATTATCGTATTATTACAGAGACGAGAGTACCCTGATGGAACTATAAAACTTGTTTATCCTGACGGAATCCAAGAAACGCGATATGCTAATGGTCGAATTCGTCGTAAAGATAAGGATGGAAATCTTATAATGGACACTAATCAATAATTGAAAAAGATTTAAGTAAAGACTGATATTTTTTATACACATATATTATAAAATATGTAAAAATACTCTCTATAAAGTATTCTTTACATTCAAAATTGTTAATATATGTAAACTTTGTACAATTGAAAATGAAATTATATTATTATAAGAAGTTTGATAATTATATAAACATAATTTTTGTAATTTTTTATACGGAAAAATATAATTAAACAATGTTTTTAAAAAAGTTATTTTTTTTTTAAATAATAATTATATTATTTTTAAATAACCAAATTAAATTTTAATTCAATAAAAATTGTGGTGAAATAAAGTACATATAAAAACATCATTAAATATAATATCAGAAATAATAAAATTGAAATATAATATACAATAATTTATGTTTTTAAAACAAAATAATATAATATTTATATACAGATGTTTAATCGAAATTCTTCAAATTTTTTTTATTTTTTTTGTTATTTCTAAATAACAGAATAATATTTTATTATGTGCATATATAATTTAAATATTTAGATATTGATATTTATTACTATTATATACATAAATATGAAAATTTAATCATCCTAATTCAAAATTGTTTAGAAATTACATTTTTTTACAATTTGTAGCACTACTAACTTAACTTAATATTTTATTCGATTTACAATTTTTATTATTAATTGTTTTTATTTTGCATTATGTACAAATAATTTGTTTAAATAGTAATTTTTAGTTTTTTAAAAAGTATAAAGTATATGAAATTATTATTAAGTTGTTCTACAAATCACATTAAATTGTATACAATATGAATTTAAAAATTTTAGATTTAAATTTACTTATAAAATTAAGTATGAATACAATTAAATTGTATTTAATACATTTAATACATTAAAAATATTGATATTATTCTTAATAAATTCATTTATATAACTTACATAAACTAATGTCTTTATTCTTAACAACAATACTTAATATTCCTTTTTCTTTTATTCACACAAATTTATTATAAAGGATATCAGTATTTAAATCTGGTTAAGAAAAAATTTTTTTTTAATCATTTTATACATAATTAATAAATTTTATATTGTTACGACCTATATTTCTATTATATTATTAATTATATATTTATCGTAACCGATTTCTTATATCTACTTATTTTCTTTATTTCTTTATTTATTCGTCGCGTGAGTTTATTTACTTGTTTTATTATTTTATTTTATTATGTGATAATTCCCAGTTCTTTTTTGCCGTAGCTGAATTGGTCAAAGCGATTCAGCCTTCGTGACGTTTTAGGATAAAGTGAATACAATTATATAATTCACGTTATTATTACCGATTTATTGATAATAAATCGGAAGAGAGAATTTGCAGTGTAATTAAATGCCTCGTGATGCAATCTAATATCTACGTGTGTGTCCGAATTATAATAATACTCGTACCATCGTGGATCCGTTTGAAAGTGTGATTGTCATGTTGTTTTACCGACGAGAGTCACCGACCGGAATTAAATTATTCGCGTTATTATCCCAGTTTTTATTCTACTCGCTCCGAACTGTAAGATACAATGACAAGAATTTGCTTCTTCTTAATTACCTTCCGATCACTTTTCGATTAACCTTTCGATTGCCCCCGTTAACCCCCTTCTTCATAATTTATAGATAAAAACTGCTAACACTTTCAGGTCCTCCCACCGTGGATGCGTTCCCATTCTTTTCCTTAATTCGCATTTTGTCAACTTAAGTTTATTAACCCGGCCATTTGTTTCTCAATTTGTTGGTTAATATTGTTCCTTTAGTGATTTTTATTAATTGTCACCGGTATTGAAATTCACGTATTTTATTTTATCTTTCGCAACTATATTTCGCGATTCTCTTTTGGTATGAGAAAAATTCGTTAGTTAAGGACTTTATTATATTTCGTTACATCCGTAACAAAATATAAAATATTTTTTAAATATTCTCTTAATAAAATGTTTAAACCAGGGGGGGGTCAACTGTAAATGGGAGAGCGGCAGCAAACGTATCAGACGGGCCACAGACAAGGACGTAAAGGAAAGTGCCTGCCCCAATAGAATTTGAAAATTTATATGTCCCTTTTCGTGTGTCGGTACTGGTAACCCGGTACATGTGTTTACAGTATTGTATTTCAAAAGCCTGAAGTCTACAACAGATTTCAAGTTTTTAGTTCTTAAAAATTTCTTCATAGAAGAAGTTTTAAAATTCTTTTATTCAGGTGTAGTGTATATACATAAATTTCTGATTAAATATTTATATAAATAAATATATTATTAATTTGTATTTATTATAAAGTTTGTGTGAGTGAATTTAGTATAAATTTTTATTTTATCAAATAAAAATTAACTGATGTGATTCAACAACAATAATATTATAAAGTGATTGTGACTGGATTAACATAACATTTTTATTTTATTAAATAAAAATAAGGAGTATTGCGGATGAGGTTCAATGAGGTGTTTCATAAATAAATATTTATGACACAAATTGTATTGGTAAGTAATTAAGTTTAATAATAAATGTTTTTCTAAAAATAATATTATTTACAATTTCTCATGTATATACAAGTTCATGCATGCGGTGTAGGAACAAACCTCTTATATTGAAAGATTTTTGTTTTTAATAATATTGTTGTTATTATTTAATTATACATGCATATTTATTTACATATATATATATATATATATATATGTATGTATGTATATATTAATATTTAAATGTTAATTTAATATTATATTGTCAATACATATGTAAATATATTTAAATTATAACAAGAAAATTATAAAAAAAAAAATTGTACATTTATACATTTACAATAATTTCTTTTAAAAAGAATAAGGTTTTGTAATATTAGGATATTACTTAGTACAACAAGTACTATTTATACAGTTTTACCTTTTGTATAGTAGGTAATAATCTACTTAACAGATATTATCCTTTTATAATGACTATGGCTTTCATAATCTTTTCGGCTACTGTTTATTAGACTATTCTTTCCTTTAAACTTGAAATACCTCTTACTTTTATCTATTCCCCTGATATTTACTTTCTTTTTTGTACATTTGTTTACAACAATTAACAACTTTTAAATAAACTAATACATTTATATTAACGTTTTTATATTAATATTAATATTATATTTAAATATAATGAATTTTGAATTATTTTTATCATGTATTTACAATGTAACAATAAACTTCTTAATTTAATAATTTCTTTGTACATTATATCTAAATATAATATTAATAAAACTTTGGAATGACGTTTTGACTATAAAATGTGTAATTATATTTGAACGATTACGCAACATTCATATAACATTATTTACAAATTATTACATACGTACTTATTCATTTAAAAATTTTTTCATGTTTCCGTAGTGTACGCGAGACATTTTATGTACTTTTTTATATTTATTCTGGTCATTGCAATATTTATATAAAAGAAAAGGTATGCTAAATTCTAAAATATCATCTACAATATCATGTTTTATACAAATTAAATATTTTTCTTTAAAATACAACTGATATTTGTTTTTAAAATTGGCTTTACAAAGTAATTGCTTGCGATTTGCATCAATGAATTTATATAGTAAAATATGAATTTCATTAAGCAAATCAGCAAGCTTTTCACTACAGTACATTAAATGTCTTTCGCCATCTATCATTTCTTTTAATCCAGTGAAAGTGTGATGTATGGAAGGTTGACTTGTAAATAATTCTTTTTTACACTCTGAGCAGTTTTCCTTTATATTAATTTTTTTCAACACGTATCCCGATACATAAAATAAAGCATTTTTATCTAATGTCATCTGCAACGTTCGATATATCAACACTGTCACTGGATGTTGCATTCACGCATTCATTTTCTTTACTAATATTATTACACATTTTATTAATTATATCGCAATCATCCAACTCACAATCAATTTTTTTATTATCATTAAAAAGTGAGTGCAAATTATTAGATAATTTGCACTCATCATTTTCACAATTGCTGTTTATATAGTTTGAAAAAGCTAAATTATTAACCATACATGTTTTCAAAGCCACGATAAATTGATGGCAAGTTGGATTATTGTTCATAATCCCGTGTTGTCTCTCTTGAGAAAATAAGTTTTCTACAGCATCTTGATTCAAAGGCTGCAAACATAAAAACCTTAATTTATACAATTTTCTTACATCATTCCACAAACATTTTATCGAATTTATTGTGGTTTGCCACCCTTTAAAAACGAGAAAGTGTTTGTGGTATCTTCATTAGTTTGTCAATTAACAATTCTTCACGAACTTATTTTTTCAAGGACGTCATCCCAAAGTTTTTCATGAGGTGATTTCGCAGTTACAGCTGAGCGATACACTTTTAATGGTGTTTGTATAGAACTAGAGCTATTCAACGAATCAAATAGCGAATCTAATAAATTAACAAATTCTGCTGTGTCCATTGCCTCTTCGGGCATTAGGCCATCTGTAATGTATGTGTTTATTGCTACGGCCATTGTATGGCTCAGTTGTTGAGCTGCTACTTTCACTCTCATTTTTAAAAACGAGTCCGAAAAATTGAAAGAATTTAAAGTTAATTTTTCCAAAAGTTTGAAACGTTGCAGTTCTGAAATTTCGAAAGCTTTTTTCATAAATATTAATTTTGCCTCCTTTTATACAATATTTTCGAGCCCTGTTTCACTTCTTATAATAGTTTTATCAAATACAATTTTATTATTAATTAAACAATTGCGCGTATTTTTTAGTAAATGAGGAACATCAAAAATTATGTACACTGGTTTGTTTTTAAAAATAAAATAATGACCATCTTTGAAACCTACTGTTTCTTCGCTTAATGATTTTAATGCTGAAAGTTGCGTCTTACCCTGATCACAGACAGTAGCCATAACTTTCAAACCTATGAAATTTAAAATTTCTAACACATGAAGAAAAATTGCTTTTAAGTTTTCGGCACTGATCGACGAATAAGTAAAGTAAAAAGCTAATACTTGCTTCCATTGTTTTGTTAAGCCTCTTAACAAAAAAAAACGAGAGCTTTATCAGCTTCCTTATTACTTCGTCCTAAGTAACCGAAATCTTCCAAGCCTATAATTCTATCTTCATATTTTGAATAATATAAAGAATTTTGTAAATGAATCTCATCAAACTGAAGTGTACATAATTTTTCACATTCCTTCATTTTTGAAACATGAAATTTTAATAAATTTACTACCGAATCATTAATGCCCGCGTAAAAAGAAAATGTTGCTAAGATTGATTTTAATGTAGTCTGTGATGGGAGTTGAAAAAAGCTCGTAAATATTTATACAAATGGGGGCTTTTTTTATTTAAAGTTAACGCGAATATTTTATCGTTTAATTTCCAGCGTTTTGCACTTAATGGCTTATTAAAATTTTGAAACTGACTAATAATAAAAGTTTTACTTACTGAATTTAAATTTGTCTCAATATTATTTAAAAAACCGTTATCGTACACTTCTTTCAATTTTTCCAATTTTTAAACTTAATTTTTTATACAATTTATTTATTTTTTTTAAAGATTCGCGATGCACTATATACATTAGTAATTTTTTGGAATCAAATCTTTTTTTTAAATATTTATTTTGTGTAAAATTTTAGTATTATATTTTCTTACTTTTTTATCTTGAGTGGGGGGAATAAATAATTGAGGTGAATTTTCATTCTGTACTTCGTCCTCTTCCTCTGCTTCGTCCTCTTCCTTTATTTTGTCTTCTTCAGATTTTTCCTCTTCATTTAAAAGAAATGAAAAATCTTCTTCTCCGCCTTCACATTGTATTACGTCGTTGTCTTCAACTGCATTGCAAATATTCTGCGTATCTGTCAGAATATTTCTTCTTGCTTCCGAAAATTCAGAAAAATTGTCATTGAGTGAGTGAGTGATTGAGAGTGAGAGAGAGAGCGTGAGAGAGTGAAAGAGAAAGGGAATTAGTGAAGTAGTAAGATTAAAATTTTAGCGACAACGTAGGTAGTTCATATTTTATGAGACCTATTGAAGACGCAGAGAGAAAAAGTCTGATTGTTATTGTACCATATTTCTTGCACTGAACATGAATTTATGATAGACAAACACAAATTGTCTTTGAAGTTTCTAGTTGTTGCAAAATTTATTCATACAATAAGCTGAAAAATTCATTTATACATGCGTTATATTAATGAATTGCTAAGTTGTGTACAAATTAATTTAAATATAATATTCGTTTAATATATATATATATGTGTATTTTATATAAATTAATATATATATTTTGATATTAAATAAAGTAGTTGTATTTTCATGGCGGTAGAAATATCTTTTTTCTCTATCGCACATTTTGAAGCACTAGCGACCTTTCAAGAGTCTGTGGCCCGAGTAAAATTTTCTTACAAGTGTAAGAATAATACCGTAATCTCACTCCCGTCGGCAAATGATCAAACACAAGGGGTGAGGTATACACGATAAATAAATAACACAGAGATTTAAGAAAGTTATCAATCGAGGTTTATTCGAAGATAGCGTACAATCGGCAACCCTCGTTGCCTCAAGAAGGACTGCCTCTTAGTTTTCGTTGCATTTTCATCTACCCTTCTTGCGGTTCAGGTAATTTTCCCCGACGGTCTTGCACAGATGCTGAACTTTCACTTTTATTGGTGACGGTTCGGTTAGGCGACGGTATTGAAAATTCCGTCGCTTACACAAGTGCTTTAAAATCTATTGGAAAAGGCGTTCTTGTGTACATATGCAAAGCACGAGGGAATATACTAGTGCTTCGTACATGTAGTGGTAACGTTTTTTTTTCAAAATATTTTAAAGCACTTATAAAAAATTTTGGTTAGGGCCACGGACTCTTCAGAGGTCGCTAGTGCTTCTATATGTGCGAAAGAGAAAGAAGATATTTCTGCCGACATGTTTGTCGCCAAAGTTTAACACGGGACCTAGCGTTCTCTTAGTGTCTGTTCTGTGATTTAAACATTAAAATTATTACTTAAATATTATAATAAGAAAATCAAAACGAAAAAATTTATATTTAATTTATAAATTATTAAAAAATAAATATTGAATCAATTATATTTTTAATTAAAAATTAGTTTCTTTACTTTTATTTTTATGTAAAAATTTATCAATTAAATTTATAATATTGCACGAATGAAAATAATATTTACTTTAATGTCTTCAATATCATTTAAACGTTTATATAATTTTATTATCAAAAATAACATTTGAAACACAATCATTTTGTAACACCTTCATTAAATAGCTGTTAATACAATATATAATTTATTACAGTGATCATTTTATTAATATTAGAACATTATTATGTGAATTAAATAAATTATTCATTATTCAATACAACGTATTATTATACACATTATAAATATTCACAATAAAAAATAAATTTAATTATTTTTTATATAAATTTACATTTTATCTAATTTTTTATAATATATTTTTTATATTTCATTAAATCATTATGTATTAACCATTACAATATTCCATTCTAATTTTTTATCTAATTATTTTTGTGTTTTAATGTTATTAATTTTTGTAATTAAATTACTGTGAGTGTGTACATTTTTTAATTTATACTTTGATAAATTCCAAAATAAAATTAAAAAATTCATTAAATAATAAAATATTTGTTTCTATAATTATGTATGTTCGCTTGCACATAAACAGACACATACATATGCTCATTATTTATATAATGGAATATATAAATAACTCTATTCGATTAAAATTTATTGGTTTATGATACATATGTTATTAGTTTCTATTTATTAAATATTAGTATACCTAGAACGAATACATTTTGTACTTAATATTCTTCATTGTTTTCTTTTTTTATCAACAAATTTTAATTATACATGATTATATCAATTATTTTTTACGATTATTTATTTTATATAAAAATTAGTTCTATTTCATCAATGAATCTAAATGGAATACTTAGTTTTGGAAATAGCTCAAAAACCTCATTATTTAAGGAAAGTAGATTCATGAGTCCAATTTATTTTATTACATGAAATTATCCTATTAATATGACAAATTTTTATAAGATTTATGAAATATTTATTATTATTTTTTGTAAACATTACTTTTACCACTTCCACAGCATATAACCAGTGAATTAGGGCAGACATAGAACAAAGACTACGGCTAGATGAAACCATATGTTCGATTTTACGATGCCTCGATAAACAAATGTTTTACTCTATTAAAATATATTATTACCGTTTTCTTATACTCACTTTGAATTATGATATTAATTTAATTTTAATAGTAATAAATATAAAAAATGAAAAGTAATATAATGAATATTTAAACTTTACAATTTGAATTATCTGTAATACATGTATAGTAAGTTATTGCTATTTTCGATATTATTATGATTAAACAATAAAATTTATTCTGTTTTGATTTTTACGAAAAGAGTAAGATTAGTCATAAGAACGATGAATAAAATATTTACAAAACAAAATTAAATGTTGAAGTTTACTATTTTTTCAATTCTTAAAATATTAATATTGTTATAAACTGTTATTTTTATTCCAGTATCTGTTAAATGAAAATAATTGGTACAAATGAATATTCTAAAATTTACAATATACTTATATTATTTTATATATATATATATACATATATTATATATTTATCTTTACGAATGTTTCAAATAAAATTCTGATTTTTAAATACAAACTATATAGGATCATTGAGCACGTGGATACAAAACGCGTGTTAAAAAAAGCGCGTGCGTATTAAAACAGATGAAAAATATACATGTAAAGTGCAATTACAATCTACATAATCACAGTGTCAAAAATAAATGATTAAAAATAAAGTAGTTTTAAAAGAAGTCTGTCAACGTTTGTTTATCGTTTATCAGCTTAATTCAATGAACGAATTTTTAAAAAACGCCAGATCCAAATAAATCATCGATTAAATAGGTTTTTTTAATTAATATGTGCGATTTAATATTGTAGTTAATAGAGTGCTAAATGTTTTAAGATCTCAAATTTCTTTTTAATTCAAGCTAACCTATTTTTAATTTAATAGATTTTGTTTTAATAATGATAAATTTTTTTCTTTTCTTTTTATACTTTTCATTTATATTTATATTTGATAGATTATTGGTTTTGTTTTTAAATTTATGTATAAATATAGAAAATAAAAATATATAGAATAGATACAAATTTGTTCAGATGGTGTATAGGAAAAAATAAATGCGTTCTGCACTAAGTGTTATACTGTCGAGTCCTGTGCCCGACAATAAAATGTCTCATCCAGATTATGAGCAAACAGCTCATGATCATGCAACACTTTTAATACTACTCAAACCAATTGGTACACAAATTAAGCAAAAAACAGTGACTCGTGTGTGTGAGAGAATTATTAAATGTGGTAGCAAATTTTCAGTAATTGATTCAGCTAATAATACTCGTGAGATACTAGCTAGGTTTATAAAAGAGCATCCAGTAGAAAACAATGATTGGGGAGATTTTCAAACTCATAGGAGACTATTAGGTTTGTGAAATTGAAAACAAGATATTAAATTTTCTATTAATTTGTTATATGAATATGATTATGCAAATTTTTGCAATTTATAATTATTTTGAATAAATTGTATTGATTTTTTTATAATTAAAATTTTTTAGGACTTATCACTTTTGGCAAGTATGATAATCAAGTAGAATTAAATGAACTATGTAGACTTCATGAAACTCTCAAAGTAAAATATGTACAAACATTATATGATTCAAGAGCAATATTATTTGGTCCAATTCCATCTGAAAATTTAAATGAACCACCATCATCTTTCATTACTCCACATAATTTTAAAACAATTGGTGTATTTTATAGTGATGATTTATGTTCAAATTTAGAAATTCAAATGTCACAGTTCTTTAATTCACTTTTTTGGATTTTGGAATCAAAAAGATTAGAACGATCTAGAGAAAAAATTGATAAAGTTGCCTTACTACAAGCTCCATTTGAAAAAAAAGATTTTATTGGTTTAGATTTAGAATCAAGAAATAATCGCAAAAGATGTGTTGGACGTGCAACAAAGCATTTGGGTGATTTATGTCTTCAGGCAGGTTTACCAGCTGATGCTTTAAATAATTATAATTCAGCAGTGGGAATTTTGCAGGCAGTTAATGATTGGTTGTGGCTTGGAGCTGCATATGAAGGGCTTTGTGCTGTATCTGCCTTAATTTTGTACCCCAGCATGTGTAGAAATGTTCCTTTGCAACGAAATTCATCTTTACAAGAAGGTAGTCCAGGAAAACAAAGGTAGTATTTTATCTTTTATTAGTAAAGAATATTATTAATATTATATTTATATTCTATTGGTATTCTGTTTTATGATTGCAATATATAAAGTTTCTGTGTTTATAATTTCTTTTCATTTTAAAAATTATTGCATTCATCATCATAAAACTATATTTTACTTTTCTTATAATATTAATAAAAGTTGTGATAAATATTAATTCAACATTAATTATTAATGTAATATAAATATTAGTATAAAACTTCAATGGTATTTTTAAAAATACCGTACATATTAATTATGTGAATGTTAAGATCAATATCATGTACACAGAATATGCGGATTAATTTCACATTTATTATGAATTCTCAGTTCACATTATTAACCAATATCAATGTTTTTATAATAAAGTAGTGTAAATGAAAATTATATTTTTTCAAGACGTGGATCTCAACCAGTTTCTGTACTTTCCATACTACCATCTATAGAAGTAGTAAAGAATACTATGCCAAATATTTTATCTCCTGAAGAAATATGTAAAAAATATCGTGAAGCTATTGTACATTATACTAAATATCAAAATGCTGGAATTATTGAGACTGAGGCAAGCTTTAAGGCTACAAGAATTTCTATTGAACAAAATTGTACCTTACAAGCAGCATCTTTTCTCAGCAATGTTTTATTTAATAATATGACAATGAATGAGCAAGAAAAAGTTAGTAACTACTTTTTTTTAGTCTTATTTTCTATTTTTTAGTGTTTTTAATATAATAATATTTAATATTTTCTTTAATAGATAGATCGTTTCACAACACTATCTGATTTATATACTTCATTCGGCTACTTAAGAAAAGCTTCATTTTGTTTAAGACATGCTGCACTACGACATGTTTCACAATATAATCCAAATCTTGATTGGCAACAGTGTTATAATTTATTGTTACAAGCTACAACTGGTTTCAAATTATCTCTTGATCCAATAGAAATGTCATTTGGTATTTAAATCATTATTTTAACAAAATAATTTAGATACTATAAATAATTCCAATGTTGTATAAAATGCAATAAATATTAAAATAATAAATTTTGGCGATCGTTCTTTTTAGCATTAAAAGATTATTATACTATGAATATTAGCAATATTAAATAATTATTTTATAGGTGTAATGAATTTTAATTTTAAATATGAGTGTAAATTACAGAAATAAATTAAATAGAAATTTTAAAATACTTTAAATTAATTATTATATGCTGGAAGTAAAATATATAAATAAAAATTTTACTATAAATATTTAACATTATGAATGAATCTTATAAATTAATATATATTAATTATAAAATTGTTATATTTAATTTAATTTTTCAACTAATAAATTAATTATGCGATAAAAGAAAGAAAGAAACACTAATTGTAAAAAAATTAAAAATAAATTTGTTGAAAATCTATAATTATACAACAAAGAAGAATATTTATTAATTACAATTTGATACTTTATATAATATAATAATATTTGATATTGTGTTGTAAAATAGACAACAGAAAAGGATGGCCATCTATACAAATTCAATTGATAAATGAACTCGTAGCTGCAGCAAATCGTATGGGTCATCCAGCATTAGCCACTAGACATTTAACATTTCTTCTGCAAACTATGTATAATTATCTTACAATTACTGAAAGAAAAGATGCAGCTCTTCAATTACGAGCAGTTTCTCAACAATCAGAAGGTTCACCAGTTCCTCTTGTAAGAAAAATTATCATAGCAAAAGCAATTAAATTTATACATAACTAATTTAATAAAAACTTTTTTATAAAAGTTTTAAATAAAATTTTGTGTTAAAAAATGCATTTAAAATTAAAATTATTAAAATTTTAAGTAAGATTTTTATTTAAATTAATTAGTTAATACTTATAAATTAAATAGATAAAATTTTATAAATATAAATCAACCAAATCTAATAATATATTTAATAATCAACTACATTTAATAATGTATCTAGTACATGTATATAGAATCAAAATAATTATGATTAATTCTAATGAAATCTGTTTATTAAGCTAAATATATTATGTATTTTATTGCTTTTACTTACTAACTAATTAACCTGCAACCAAATCATTTCATTTACTTAAAATCATGATAAAAATTTCAAATTATATGATTATTTTTAAGCAATAAGCTTCAAATATTAAATTGTTTATTATTGGATTTATTTGTTACTTGCTTTAATTTTTTATTTATATTTACAACTTTTTTTTACTATTAATAAACAATTGAATATTTAAATCTTATTACCTACGTATAATCATTTGATTTTAATTTTTTATTACAATTTACTAAAAACTGTTAAATGTTAAATTTAGAAAATATTACATTTATTAGGTATTAGATTCAGGAAGAGTAATTCCTCCAGCTAACTTGACAAATATTCCGCGAACGAAATCATTTAATTTGAAAAATTTGCAACCACACTTGCAACCCCAAAAAATTGAACGAATTAAAGAGGACCATGGTCCATTTCTGTTTACACCTATTAATTTTGGTTCACTCGAACGTAAAACTACTTCCAAGAGTAAGGTTGATTATCTCTGGGTAGATGGTGATATTTGTGAAGTATCAATGCAGCTTGTGAATCCATTACCCTTTGAACTTCATGTATCGAATATGCGATTATTGACGAGTGGTGTTGTATTTGAACCAATACCTGAAAGCATTACGTTACCAGCGGAATCAAGTCCAATTGCAGTAATACTAGCTGGTACGCCCAGAGAAGTTGGTGATCTTGAAATTCTTGGCTTCAGCACACACACATTAGGAGTAAAATCAAATTGCCGCCTACGACACATAGAATCTATGCCCCATCCACTTTATACAGTTGAAGTTGTACCTGCTCTACCAAAAATTAATGTCGAAACAAGTTTACCAAGAACAGCAAGTTTTAGTTCAGGAGAAAATATTGTTACTAGTGCTAGTATATCTCTTTATGGCGGCGAAAGGTAAGTGAAAATAATGATTTCTTTTAAATACTAATAACATGCTTAATTATTTTAAAGACATTTGTCATCGTTGTTTCATCAAAATTAATTTTTTAATTACAAATAGTATTGTGTTAAAAAAATTTTAATTTTAATTCAAATTTATAAAATTTATTTTATAAATTTGAATTATTATTAAAAATTAAATTAAAAATTATATTATTAATTATCGTTATTTTTCTATTTTTCAAATTTTTACATAAACATTTTCATTTATTTTACATAAACATTTTTTGTTGATTACAAAAGAGGAAAATGCATAAATTTAAATATTGATTATTAGTTCTATTGGTAAAATTTTTATTGATAATAAATTTATATTCATTTTTTTTAATAATAAACATTCATTTAATTTTTTAATTATATACTATTTTTAATTTAAATATTATAAAATTATGAAAACCGCAATAAAAATTAACATTATTAATTTGCAACTAAAACCTCAAGGTATATTCTGAAATATGTAAAATAATTATTAAGTATTATATAAAGTTATAATAATTTTTAGGGAAATAAATATAATTATATACTGTGTTCATAGTAGGAAAAATATTTACATTTAAAAAAATTATTCTAATATATATTTTTATATAAATTATAATCTATAAATTGAATAACACCCTTACAATAATATTAAATTAACAAATTATAATTATATTTTTTAAAAAAATTTATGATTTTAGTGCTGAATGTACAATAACGATAACAAATATTAGTCAAGTGCCCATTGAAATGATAGAAATTTCAATGCAATCAACTTTGGATAATTTAACAGAGTCCAAGGTATTTAAATGGAGCAATGAAAATCTTTTAACTCAGTTGCCTCTACAACCCCAAACAAGCGCTTGTATTACTTTGTACATGTATGCAGTAATAGATTTTATAGCACCGAAAGATGGTATTTATTTATATAAGTTCTAAGAAGTATAAAATATAATAAACTTTGATTTTAAAAAAAGTTAATTATTTCTTAATTATAGATATTAGTAATACAGATCATAGTCAATCAAATAGTTTAATGTCACATTCAGCTCAAAGTTCGTTTCCATCGCGATTTAATTTTACAGCATATAGTTCTAAAAGATATTCCGAATTAACATCGTCGTTTCGTTCAGGTACAAGTTCGAATTCATCAAATTCTGTAGGTAGTACACGACTTTCTAAGTTGTCGGTGCCACTGCATACTTCAAATATCGTAGAGGGACAAATGAAAATTAAATTCTCTGGTACTGCTGGCTTAGCTACTGGTTATTGTAGAATTTCATCTATATTTTTTACTATTGAAATGTTACGTAGCGTACAATTCACAAGTTGGGATGTTTTACCAGCAGAAACGTATGTTTGTGATTAAAGTAGTAATTTTGTACATTCAATAAATAAATATTAGTGTATAGAAAATTAAAAAAGTTTTATATTTTAGATCGACACAATTTTACCTTGTATTAGATATCACAAATATGACAAATCATGAAATGGAACTCCATTATACACAAAATAAATGCATTTACATGGAAGGTCAAGAATCATGTAGAATACCCATTCCTGTTGATAGATGTCCTTTTAATAAACTGACCATAGTAAGAATAGTTATAAAAATTGTTTAATAAAATAAAAAATATGTATACTAGATATTACAGAAAAATGTTATTTTAGACAAATGAATCTAACATTAATCAAGATTTACAGAATATATGTGCGGAACATATAGCATCTTCAACCGATTTAAAATGGCAATTATTAGGAACAGAATCAAAAGGTAGAGCAACTTTATCTGGACTAACGTTAACACATGATATGTTAGATCTTGTGAGAATGAGTCCATTGCAATGGGGTATGTTATTTCTCTCAAATTATTAAATATTTTATTCTTAATTTATCGTTTGTTATTTTTTTAAAAGTATAAATTAATAAACTTATCTATAAAATAAAATTTAAATTTTACTTTTAGAAGTCACAATTAATGATACGATTTTCAAGGCACAAGATGAAATAATGTGTAATTTAGGGGAATGTGTCAGTGTTGGAGTAGGTATATCTAATGCTTTAGAAAATCCTCTACACAATCTAACTTTATCCATTAATCTTTATCAAGATCACCACAATGGTGTAAATAATTATAAGCTTGATACTAGAGTTTCTATAATTGGAGCAAACAAAGTAATGCTTCCTACTGTAAGTCATAGAAAAAATAATTATTATTTGTCAAAAAATAATTTTTAAGTATATTTATATTAATATATTAATTATATTCTGTTTCTTAACATAATTAAAAAATGCATGAAATAGAAAAAGTATTTTGTTTACACCAATGATCATTTTTAATTCTTTTTTCAACTAGTTATTTATTTTATCAATCAGTTACAGGAATCCGGACGTGCATATCATGAATGTCGCATAGTTTTTCTTACTGCTGGACAGTACAAAATTGATATTCAATGTAATGGTCGTGAATCCACAGTAGATTCATTGACATTTTGTTCAGAATTTGGAAATTTTGGGCACACATGGCGCTATATACCACCTATAGAAATCAAAGTAGAAGACTGTTGAACTTTAACTAATTGTTTATGTATAATCATATTTATTTACTGGAATTAAAAAATAAATATTTTCTTCAAATTTTTCAATGTTTAATTTACCATAAAATATTTCGATATATAGTTTTAAAATAAAATAATTACATTTTTACTGATGAAGATGGTAAATAAATATATAAAATATATCATTTATAAAAATGCAATTCTTAATAATACATAGAAACTTTAATATAATTTACAGCAATATGAAAAACATTTCTTAAATAAAATTGTTATTAATTAAAAAGAAAATTATTTTATATTTATTAAATAATAATTGAAAGTAAATATTTTTAATTTGAATATAAATCCTTTGTTGCCTAATCAAGGTCAGTCAAATATTATGTAAATTTAGATTTTTTGCCTAAAGGAATAAATTCCATTTGCTCTATTTTTTTTTTAAATTGTTTATAAAAATTTAGTACTGTTTTATTTGCCCATATTTGTTCAGCACTAAAATCTAAAACTCTAAGTGTTTGTAAACTTTGAGCTCTTGATAATGCTACATATGCTTGCCCTGCATCAAAAACTCTAGCAAGACTCATTTCAACACAGTCCAATGTTAAGCCTTGACTTTTATGTATAGAAAAAGCCCAAGCTAATTTTAAAGGTATTTGTTTTCTATATAGAGTAATTCCACTAGCAAATTTTATACTCCACTTTTCCATTTTAACTTTATAATTGTTACATTTACGAAAATGAATAATTGGCATTTCATCTTCAAATTTAACAACAACACCTCTAGCTCCATTTACAAGTCCTCTACTTATATCAAGATTTTTAACCAGCATAACTTGTGCACCAACTTTTAATACAAGTTTACTTGGTACTGGTAATTGTTGATCTAAAATTTTTACCATAGATTCATCTGAATCTTCTGCTATATAAACTTTAGAAATTCCAGATAAATTATTTAGTTGAAATTCATTTATATCATTAGCTTCATTGACATGAGAACATAATCGAGTTGCTAAAATACCATTTATTTCAATTTTTTGTTTTGAAGTATTTCTTAATATTTCTGTTATTTCATCTGTTATTTGTCCTATTCTTAATTTATTTAGTAAATTAACAAATTCTTTATCACTTTGACGATGAACAGTTTTAAGTTCAAAATTCACATTAATACATTTACTCCATGCTTCACTTTGAAAACAAAACTTTACTTTGTCATCTTTTTTGGAAACTGGAGGTAATTGAAAAAAATCTCCACTCAAAATTAATTGAATACCTCCAAAAGGTTTTTCACTATTTTTTACAAATCTAGCTAAAGCTTCAATTTTATCAAAAAAGTCTCCATCAACCATAGAAATTTCATCAATAATTAAATGTTTAGTTTTTCTCCAAAGTGTTGATGATTTTGAAACCATTTCCTTGCATCTTTCAAATGTTGCTGTTCCTAAGCCAATACCAGCAAATTGATGCAATGTTATTCCTCCTATTTGACAAGCTGCAACTCCTGTACTAGCTGTAGCCATTGTTATATCTGGAGGTAAAATTGAAATAATTTTCTTAAGAAGAAATGATTTCCCTGTACCTGCACTACCTGTGAAAAATACATTTTTTCCTTCTAAAATATATTGTAAAACTTTAAATTGCTCTTTTGTTGTTTTTTGCATTGGGCTATCAAAAAGTTTTTTTGCTGTAGGAATTTTTACACCAACGAGTGTATTATTTTCAGCCATTAGTTTTCTTTTTCGAAAATCCCTTGTTGAAGGTGTTCCAACAGAATCATGTGAAATTTTGTGTGCATTTTTAGCTTTATTAATTTCATTAATTGTAGCAGGGCTGACATTTTGTATATTTATGTTTTTATTAGGTGCTAACTTCTTATTTAAAGTAATAATACCTGGTTTATCATTATCTTTACCATTCAATTTGATATAAATTGTTTTTAAAAAATTTACAAGTTGAGCAACAGGTGCATTAGATATATATAATGTACATTTATCACGTGTAAATTTTATCGATACTTTCCCTTCTCCCATAAATCTGTTAAATAATGATATGTCTTGTAATTGGAATTTAATAGTATTATTTGATTTTTCTTTTTGAATTTCAATAAGTAATTGGTGGAGCTCATTTCTTATGAGACGACAGGTTGCTGTACGGTAATTCACTTTATTTACACTTGATCCTTGTAAATTAGTCCATTCTAAAATAACTCCACAAGTTAAATAACAGCCATCATTCTCCATAATAATATATATATATTATATTAAAAATCACTAAAACATAAAAAAAGAGTATTCTATTAAAAAAAAATTGTGTTTAAGAATAACATTAAATTACAATTAAATTACAACAGAGTCAATTAAATTACATTCATTAATACCAAATTTTATAATAAATAATAGCATTTTTTCTTTTATATTTTATAATGTTTATATAAATATATTAAAAAAAATTAAAATTAAAGTTTGATATAATTTATATTTAAATCCTATACTAAAAATGAAATATTTAAAAATAGTGTACCATTAAACACGTTTTAATACTTTCTAAAAGTTTAAAAAAATGATTACATTTATCAAAAGTTGTTAATTATTTAAAATTAAAAATCTTAATACCTGCTTAGTAGTTTATTATATTTATTACCACTTTGATTAACATAATTAATATAGTATTAAATGTTAATCAGATTTTAAGAGTGTAACCGTTAGTTACATATATATATAATTCTAGCCTAAAAATTTGCGCGCGAATATTTTATGAAACGGCTAAAAAATAATGAATAAAATCTTCTATAATAAACATGAACGTTAGTCGCATAATATAGGCTACAGAACAGTGATTAATCTATCAAATAAAATAAAAAATATAAAATACAGAACCATAAAAAAATGTCAAGTCATACATGTTAATTTAAAATCTCGATTCATACATAAAAAATTAGATACATTAATAAAATTTTCTGTAAATGTATCAAAATATTAAAACTTAATGTCAGAATATGTTTCATCAATACAATCTAATTATAAATCATAAATAAAAATTCTAAATATATACAACAAATAATTAAATAAATGATATCAAATTAATAAAATAAAAATAATAAATAATTTAATAATACTTCAAATTGATTATTAATGAGCATTAATAAAGTCATACAAAAATATTTTATATATTTAATAGTATGTCAGGTTAGAATTATTAATATACTAATTAACATAATAATTAATACATTAAAATCGAGTATTACCTGTTCAAAATATTATACAAGAAAATAAAATTAGTATTTTATTTTCTTGTATAATATTTAAATTATTAATATTTATTAAATAATTATTAAAAATTATATTTATTAAATAATTTATAAATCAGTTCATTATTTATATTTGTTTAATTTTATGAATGTGCATAATAAAATAATTAAATAAATTACCAATAAATAAAAACATATAATAAACATATATAATTTAATAAATAATATAATATATTAAATTAGCAATAACTATGTTAGAAAATAATGAAGAAATGTATGAAACTACTGGTATTTCAAAAATTGTTTAGAATATAATTTGATAAAAAACCAAATATATTATATAAAAAATAAAATTACTTTTAATAATATTTCCAAATAGGATACTATAATTTTGTATGTTTATCTTTGTTAAACTAATTCGAATAGAATATGCTGTTTACTAATATTATTAAACAGAAATCTAATATTTAAAAAGAGGAGAATGTAATTATTTTTAATTATTATAATATTTATTTTGTCTTTAAAAATTAAAAACTATTTTTGATTCTATAAATAGGAATTATAACATATTCTTTAGCACAATACACAATATTTTATAAGAAATGAATCAAACTATTAATAATTGAAATAATTTGGTAATCCATGTTTTTGGAAAGTTTTTATTCATTTGTATCATCTGAATAATCGGCATTATTTGTATGTATAATTATTATCATATATTTTTAAATTAATTTACATAGATAAGTGCATATTTATATTCACTGTGTTCATACTTTTCAATATAACAAAATAACATTTATCAGAACAAATTAAACGAGTTCAAATAATTTATAGTGTCACTTTTTGTAATTTATAAAATTGATTGTATAGTTAAAGAGAAACAGACTTTATCTAAAAATTTATTTATAGATTTATTAAAATATAATTTATTTCATATTTTTCTATGACGTATTTGATAATCGGTGATAATAAATAATTTTAATATTTTGATATTTAATCAAATTGCATTGCGTATGATAATAGATCGTAATAATATAAAAACAAATAATTTATAAAAATAGATTTAAACAAACAGTTAATTAAAACTAATTATTAAAACTTATATTTTTATTTATAAATCACAAAACCTTATATTATAACTATATTCGATTAACATTTCCATAAATTTTTTCCTAATTTACTAAAACCCAAATTTTAAAGAAAAAATTTATCATTTTAATATATTATTTGTATTTAAATATATGTAATAGGACGATTTTGAATATATGCTTTGATTTTTGTATAATTACGAATATTATAATTGAGCTTTTTTAAATTGGGATAATTTTCGTTTATGTCGTATTTCAAAATGTTGGAAATAATTTCACATATACCGGCATAATAAATATCTGCCCAAGAAATCTGAAATAATATTCGATATTTTTTTTTTCAATAAATTCATTTCATAATTTTATTGTATTATAAATACCTGGTTTTTAAGAAAATAACCATCATTATTTAATATGTAAGATTCAAACTTATTCAATAAAAATGAAAGTTTTTGTAAACATTTTTCTTTAATTCTAGATTTAAATGTAAAATTTTCTTCCTTAAAATAGTTGCCAATCTCTATAAAAATCAAAATAAATATTTTATGAAATTTTTTGTATGAATTTTTTATAATTATTTATAAATATAAACATTTTATAATTAACTTAATTATTTACTATATAACAATTTTTGAGTATAGCTAATTTTCGTTCAATTAATAAGTATATAAAAAAAATAACAGTCAAAATACTATATATTTTCTTTTAGTATACAATATCATTAAATACATGTATATTTTTATTACATGTTACATTTGTTTTACTATAGAAATAGTATATTACAATATGTTATTGAATTTCCAAATGGAATTATTTCTTCATAAAAATATAAACGCTGAGATGTATGGTGCATCAATTTTAAAATCATACATGGAGCATAATTTAATAAATAATTACTATTATAAAATATAAATAATGGATTACCAACACGGACGTCGTCAATATCATCAATTATAGCGTCAATTTTAAGTGTTTCTTCTTCATTAGAACCGCAAAGATCAAATTTTTTTGCAATATATCTACAAATAGATTTATGTTGATGATATTTAATACCATCAATATCTAAAACAGGTACTTGTTCCATTGGCATTTCTATATATTTTTTTTAAATATATACCATTATTAAATAATTAAATTAAAAAAAAATTATTATTTTGTTTATAAATAACCTTGTTTATATTTAATTTTCCATTCTTCAAAATCACTAAAGCGAATATCTTCAAATTCAATTCCACAATAATACAACATATATCGAATTGGTTCAGCGAGACCAGTTGCGTTAAAATAATATAGTTTATATTTTACCATTTTTTAAATTAAAATAAATTGTTCTATAAAAACCAAATATATGTCTTATTAGTAAATTATATTAATAAATTGTGATGAAAATTTTAATTTTAATTAATTAATTAATTTAATTAAAATTTTAATTCACTCGATTCTACGTATCATTAATAAATGATATTCGTTTCTACTCTAAATTGATTTTCTTTGTATTCGATAATTTTTATATTTATCAAAGTATAAGTACTTGTATATTTTAGAATTTCAAGTTTGTTTTGGATAATATTTTATAAATTTATGAAAAAGAAAAGTTATAAGCATAGAGATTAAGGTTATAAGTGAAAAAGTATACAGGTATTAAATTACAATGAATTTTTTCTTTAGCATTATTCTATATATAAATATATATTCAAGCAAATAAAATTTGTCGTATTTTTAATTCAAAATTCTTTGTATATTTTTGAATAGTTAAAATCTTATACATTTACTTTATTTTTGTCTCGTGTATTTTTTTTTTTTATTTATATAAAGTTAACCTCATTCCTGTAGAATTTTCTTCATTTATCTGATTAACTACATATTTTTTATACATATTTGGCCATGTATAAGAGCGTTTTTTACAAATTAAAGAATATTATCTAAAAAATTCATAAAATAGAAAATTATAAAAAAAAATAATAATAATCTTTAAAAAATTAAATAAAAAAATAAATATTATAAATTATGAACAACTAAAATAATCAACTAACCAAGTATACAGTAAGTAATAATTACTATGAATAAGAAAATTATAAAATAAAATTATAACCTTGAAATATATATTTTAGAATTAAAATCTTTGATATTTTGAAGCTACATATATAAGTTATAATTTTGTAAATAACAGTCTAAAAAACGTGAAAGCTCCTGAAGAGTAAAAAAACAAAAAAATTAAAAATTGCTTAGATAATATGCAGCTGTTACTAAATATTTCTTTATGTAAACTGTGCTTGTAACTATAGAACAGGGATTAAGAGAATGTTAAGTAAAAAATTATAAAGGAGATCGCTAATGATAAATGGGGCGTTTCGATACAATTTCGAAGCTGTCTCTAGCGGTTAAACCAGAGATTATAAGAGAAATTGCTAATAATAAATGGGCGATTATTCCAAATTTGAAAAACTGTCCGTTACTGCCTCTAGCGGTTCAACTATCTTCTTGTTCGAGCAGGAGATTAGGGGTAACAAAAATGAGGAGTGGGGTAAGCTACGAGTTATGCTGAAAAAATAGTGCTGCCTCTAGCGGACCAGATTCAACTAACTTCATATTCGAGACGGAACTTAAGGGGAAATAATGGAGTGAGAGTAGATGATGACGTATACTCGTTAGGGAAAATTCTACAAACCATATGATCAACTACACCACACATACCTATGTCCCATGCATTGGAGCACATGTACTCGGCTGTTATAAACATTAAATTGAATTCGGTTTTGGTGAAAAACTAAAAATCGCTATTATCAATTACAGGACCATTAGTATGATTATATATATATATATATATATTATATATATGTAAAGAAAGCAGACTTTCTTTATTTGAATATCCCGCGCTTTATATATTGCGCACGTCTCCTTTAATTAATTCTCACTAGATAGAGTAATAGACGGAATAATTGAAGAGAGATAATATATAAAATAAAATAATAATTGACAAATAAGTACATTTTATTAAAAGAGAATAATTTTATAAAAGAATAATTAATAAATAGATTATATTAAGAGTATTAATTAATAAATTAAGAAACCGATAATAATAAACTTAAATTGTCGTTTCTTTATTTTACAGGTAATTTTGTAATTATTGTAAATAAATTTTGTAAATATTAATAAATTAACCTTTATTTTACAGAGAAACAAATTTGTTTATTATTATATAAAAATTAACTTTCCTTATAAAACGACAATTTTTTTTTTTTGAAAAATATGAAGTTACAATTTACATTTAAAGTCGTAGCTTCACCGAATGATGCTAAATCAAATGTAATCGTTATTATATCAATTATGACAGAGGATGGAAAACTATATACTTTACCAGAGGATATTAAATTCGTTAGTGCACATAAAGAACTTTTAAAAGTAAACACTTATAGTAAAATAAAAACAAATTTAAAAAAAAGAAATGATAAAATCAGTGCGTGGTTTTTATTAACGGATGAGCTTAAAAATATATATATAGATGAAGCAGGAAATTTACAGTTTGATGAAAGAATTTTAAAAGAAATAGAAAAAATTAAAACTAGTGATGAAGAAAATACAAATTTGGTTAAAATATTAGAAAAGTTAGTAGAAGATTCGCAAAAAAAAAGAAGAAAAAAATTTAAAACATATTTCAGATAAGTTTATTATAGAAAAATTTAATAGTAAAATATCAAATACCTTTCAATGGATATTTGTATTTGAAAAAGAATGCACAAGATTGCAGATAAATAATGAGGATCACAAAATTGAGATATTAAGATTTTTTTTAGACGACACTAGTCAAAATTGATACAATTCAATGATGCTAAAAGAGGGAGAAAGCCATTGGGACATATGGAAAGAAAAATTCGTAGAAACCTTTGGACATAAAGGTTGGAATAATAGAGCATATGCTCATTATTATAAATATAAAGAAGGTTCACTTTTAGAATACGCAATTAAAAAAGAAAAATTATTATTACAAATAAATAAGGATATGGATTTAGATACGATTATTTATAGAATTGGATTTGGTTTGCCAGAAGATATTAGGGAAAAAATAGATAGAGAAAATTTAGAAAATATAGAGGATTTATTTAATGAATTAAAAAAACATGAAGGAAAAATGAGTAAAAGGAGTTATTTTAAAACAAAATAAAATAAACAAGATTGGAAAATGAAGACTGAAGAAAAGAAACCATGTAAAATATGTGAAAACTTAAATAAAAATGCAAGATACCACCCAGAGGATAAATGTTGGTTTAAAGTAAAATCAAATGAGATTAAAGAACGATCAAAAGTAGTAGGTAATAATGCTATTATAGAAATGAATTTACAAGATGAATCAAAAAACTAATTATCACACCATTGATAAAAGTAAAAATGTTATTAGAAGATAGATTAAATATAGATGGGACTTATGATTCAGGATCACAAATATCAATAATAAATTCAAAATTTATTAAAATAAAAGAAAACAAAGAAGATATGAATAAAATAACATTAAAAACAGTCAATGATGTGAGACAAACAAATGGATTAATAAAAATAAAAATAAAGATATTTGAAATAGAAAAAGAAGTAAATATATTTATAGTGGAAAATGATAATTTTGAAGATTTCTTAATTGGGCTGGATATGATAAAACTATTCAGATTGACACAAGACGAAAACTTAAACATCTCTCAAAAACCAGAGAACAAAATAAAAATGGAAATAAAAAAAATGAGCCCAATAGAAATTAAAGTGAACTTTAATGAACATGTCCAAGAAAAAGAATTTGAAATAAAAGTGGATCATTTAAAAGAAAAAGAAAAATAGAAAATAGAAAAATTAATAGATAAATACAAAACAATTTTTGCAAAAGACAAATACGATATAGGAACAGTGACAGATTACGAAGCAAGAATTGATTTATCAATGGATAAATATTGTAGTAAACGACCATATAGATGCACAATTGAAGATAAAAAAGAAATAGAACAGCAAGTAGCAAAATTATTAGAAAAAAACTTAATTGAAGAATCTTATAGTCCTTTTGCGGCACCAGTAACTCTAGCTTTTAAAAAAGATGAAGGAAAAAAATCTCGATTATGTATTGACTTTAGAGATTTAAATAAAATAATTATACCACAAGCACAACCTTTTCCACTTATTGATGATATAATAATAAAAGCTAGAAACTGTAAATACTTTACAACGCTAGATATAAATTCTGCATTTTGGTCAATTCCATTAAGAATAGAAGATAAAAAAAAACGGGTTTTATAACACAAGAAGGACACTATCAATGGACTTGTTTACCATTTGGTCTTAAAACAGCACCAGCAATATTTCAAAGAATATTATCTAGTATATTACGAAAACATAATCTTAAACATTGTACAGAAAACTATATAGATGACATATTAATATTTTCAGAGACTTTTGAAGACCATATATTACATTTGGAACAAGTTTTTAAAGCAATTATAAAAGAAGGATTTAGAATGAAACTTAAAAAATGCACATTTGCAAAAGAGTCAGTGAAATACCTCGGACACATTATCGAGAATAACACAGTAAGACCTATTAAAGATAACTTAATTTCAATTCAAAATTTTCCAACTCCCAAAACTCAAAAAAATATTAGACAATTTTTAGGAAAAATTAATTTCTATCATGAATATATACCAAAAATTTCAATAATACTAGATCCATTACATAGATTATTAAGAAAAAATATTAAATTTGTTTGGTGTGAAAAATGTGAAAAATCTTTTAAAAAAATAAAAGAATTATTATGCTCTCAACCTGTGTTAGAAATATTTGATAAAGATTTACCCATCAAAATATATACAGATGCTTCATTAGAGGGCATGGGTGCAATTTTAAAACAAATTCAAAAAAATGGAAAAGAAAAGCCAGTCGCTTATTTTTCAAAGAAACTGAAAGAAACTCAAAAAAGGAAAAAAGCTATATATTTAGAATGTCTAGCAATTAAAGAGGCAATAAATTATTGGGAACATTGGTTGATTGGAAGATACTTTGAAATATATTCAGATCATAAACCTTTGGAACATCTTAACATTAAAGTGAGAACGGATGTAGAATTGGGTGATTTGACATACTACCTATCACAATTTGATTTTAAAATAAAATATTTACCAGGAAAATATAATCTTGAAGCAGACTGTCTTAGTCGAAATCCGGTATTAGAATCAGTTGAGACACAAGAGATATTAAAAATAGTAAATTTAATAAAAATAAATGAAATAAAAAAAGATCAACAGGAAAACAATATGTTACAAAAACAAAAAAGAAAAATAATCGATAATAACGGTATTTTCTATAAACAAGGAAAAAAGAATAAGAACAAAATAATTTTATCAGAGAAACTAAGCATTAAATTAATAAAAGAAACACATATGGAATGGTGTCATATTGGAATTAGACAGACATTAAACAGAATATATCCACACTACACAGCAAAAAATTTAATAGAAAATATAAAAAGAATATGCAAAAATTGTAATATATGCATTAAAAACAAATCGAGAGGCCAAATAAAGTATGGATTGATGTCACACTTAGGACCAGCAACTAGATCATTTGAAATAATGTCGATTGATACAATTGGTGGATTTGGCGGTAAAAGATCAACATAAAGATATCTTCATTTATTAGTCGATCATTTTACAAGATATGCATTTATTTTAACATCAAAAACACAAATTGCAAATGATTTTATAAAATTAGTCAAAAATATATTAGAAACAGATAAAATAGATATGATAATTACAGATCAATATCCAGGTATTGATTCAAAAGAATTTAAAATTTTTTTGAAAGCACAAGAAGTAAAACTTATATTCTCGGCTTTAAATACACCTTTCTCAAACGGTTTAAATGAAAGACTTAACCAAACAATAATTAATAAAATTAGATGCAAAATTAATGAAACTAAAGAAAAGAAAGCGTGGACGACAATAGCAAGAGAATGTGTAAACAAATATAATATAACAGAACATTCAATTACAGGTTTTACACCAAAATATTTATTAGATGGTACAGATACAAGTCTATTACCTGAAGAACTAAAAGAAAATACAAATGTAGAAGAATGGAAGAAAGATAGAAAATTAGCAATACAAAAAACCATAAAATCACACGAGTACAATAAAAAACTCTTTGATAAAAACAGGAAAGAACATGAATTCAACATAGGAGATCTTGTATACGTGGAAAATGGCAATAAATTAAACAGAAAAAAATTAGACGAACTTAGGATTGGTCCATTCGAAATAATAAAAAAAATATCAGATTCAATATACAAAATTAAAACTGGAAAAAGAAATCAAGAAAAAGGATTATTTCATAAAACAAAATTAATACCAGTAGAAAATGCAATAGATAATGAAAATTATTGAGGAAATTTTCACAGCGTGAAGGGGAGATGTAAAGAAAGCAGACTTTCTTTATTTGAATATCCCGCGCTTTATATATTGCGCACGTCTCCTTTAATTAATTCTCACTAGATAGAGTAATAGACGGAATAATTGAAGAGAGATAATATATAAAATAAAATAATAATTGACAAATAAGTACATTTTATTAAAAGAGAATAATTTTATAAAAGAATAATTAATAAATAGATTATATTAAGAGTATTAATTAATAAATTAAGAAACCGATAATAATAAACTTAAATTGTGTCGTTTCTATTTTACAGGTAATTTTGTAATTATTGTAAATAAATTTTGTAAATATTAATAAATTAACCTTTATTTTATTTTACAGAGATTTGTTTATTATTATATAAAAATTTTTATTTTATATATATTATAGATTTTATATCTCATTTATATTATATTGTATAAAATAAAAAAATTAAAATATCAAATATATATATATTACTGAAATAAATTACCTTTAAATACATGCATTTATTAGTCCATATTTTGTAACACCGCGAATTTCTCTTTATGAAAAACCCTCGAACGGTGTTGACAAATTTTTATTTTAATTTCAACACTACTTATATAAATAATTTTCACAATTTTAATTAATTTCCCGCACACACTTATTAGTAAATATTTTATTAAAATCGGGACAAGTTCCGTCGCTGATCGATTTGCCGTCGGGCCGACAAAAATCTCGTGGTCTTCACTACCAAAGAAAATCACTTTAAAATTACTTATCACTACCACACACTCAATTGATTTATAATATATCTTAAATTATATATATATATATTAAAATACAAGATCATAAAAATATATATATGTATATAAATTATTTTATTATAATTTGTCACGTATGTAAAATTGCATATGCATACGCGACGAATTAAATTGTACTCACATTATTGTACATTGTGGGAATCAAATGGAGTCGTGAGTAACGTGAAACCCGCGAGTAATAAGAACTTCTGAACTCGCCGAATTGCAAAAATTCAAGATCAGAGGCGACGATGAATATACAGAGGTCAATCGAAAGACAGTACCGGAGAAAGCTGACAGAACGATAATCAAGCAGAGGCACCCGGAGGGAGAATTCGCGGATTTTGCAATTTCTCCATAACAATGGAGGTAATGAGTAAAATCGAAAAACACGTAGGGGCACTTCTACTTCAACTTATTATTCGATTCGGTCTTGATCTGGGATTCAGTTCGATTCCTTCTTAAGTCGTACTTCGGTTCAGGTTCTTTAATATTTATTTGTTTTATACAATCAGGACTTAGCTTCTTGACACGAAAAGTTGTATTACACATTACGTTACTCTTCTCTCTCTCGTTCATTAAGAGAAATATAATAAAAAAGGTATTATATTAATTATCTTGCGTTTTATTCATTGACGATTTCCGAACCTCACAAAGGCCAAAACGCTTTGGCCGATTTGGCTAGGGCAGAACGAAACCTGGAGAGAAAATATTATCGCGCTTTAATTATTAAAGAATAAACATAGTCGTGACCTCTTAGATGCGTAACAAATTATAATGGAAAATTCTTACCAATTCCGTTGAAATGTTTTATAATAAAATAGATACAATATAATATTAAAATGGCCACTTGCTGCTTGGCTTTTCCCACGTGTCAATTCGAATATAATTATTAATTATTAGGGTATTTTATTCCAGATCCTTCCATGATCCTCTCTTCCTCTTTCTCTCCAATGATATTAGTAACTCCCAAAATAATATCTTAATTATATTGAAATAATTCACTTACTTTCAAAATTATAAACTTTGCACTAAAGCAGATTCACTGTATATCACTCAAAGGCAATAATTTAACTGAAAAATGGCTTTCCTTTCTTCTCGAAAGGAAGCCAAATTTCCAAATCCACACTACTTTAACTTTTTGAAATTTTTGTATAATTACACATGAGCTTACGTGTGTAACCCTTGCCTTGATTGGTTACACCCCGTCAAGCTCCCCCCCTGGTCCTGTGCTTTTCGAAATCATGAAATCCTATTGGCTGTTCAAAAACTGCCGCAAAAATTACACGACCTCATTTACGATTTAAAACTTCTATATCATGCCGGTAATTCCGGGATTGGCATTATCGATCATCTCGCGGAGGTACACAAATTAATTCACGACTTACTACTACATAAAAATCTTAGTATAACCCGATATATATGTATATTTCAACACTACATGCTATCTATCTCTCTCTCACTCTAACTTACACTACTGGGTATAGAAAGCGCGTCGGTCGAAAAGAATTCCGGTCATATTCAAAATGCCGGCCGGCCGCGTGACAGTTAGTAAACAACACGACTTCTTTTTTCAACTGCACGACAATTCTCTCCAAAGCACGAATATTCCCGAGGAGGACTCGTAACTATTTATTATTTTATCTTTTACATTATTTCCCCACTGTCCCTTTTGTTTCTCAAATTTGAAATTTCCAACAATACTAATACAACATATTTATTTACAGGTTAGTAGTGATGCAAGAAATATTATAGATGAAATAAAAATAACTCTTCATCACAATTTATTTTATAAACTCATTATTTATTTATTTGTGTGTGTAAAAAACATTACAATATAAAATAAAAATCAAAAAAATTTAACTCTGAATAAAGAGACTTTCTTTTATTTTTACCTTTAAAGCATAAAAATAAAATGATATTAAATTAGATACATGTTATAAACAATGATTTGTAACGATATAATAAAGTTTTAATTATTTTAGATGATATATTTCTTAATTATATTCCTGATGAAATATAAAGATTCTTCGCTTATACTTTAATACGTACTGTTTAATCTTCTATTGATAATATCATAATTTAATAATCAAATTCAAATATTTATTATTATTTTAATAATTTTATTATAATTCCTTATATTTTAATAGTTAAAATGAATATGCTTATATATAATATATATTAATATATATGTAGCTTAATAAAAAAATTATGCAATCAATTTAATATATATGAATATATATATATATATATTTCTGATTTCACTCATGAATTACACTAAAAATGTTAATAAAAATAAAATTGTTTATATTAAAGAAGAATTATTTTATTGAAGAACGACTTATGAATTTGTTTTAATCTTTATATATTTCAGATCGCAATTTTACTATTTTCATATATTTTTGATTTTTCATGATATACACTGTTGCAACATCTACATTCAAAAGCAATAGTACCATATCTTTTTTAATGAATTTTAATGTCTTTATGGGTTTGTTTTCGAGTACTCGTAAAATTCTCCCAATAAATCAAAAAAGTAAAATTTTATGATCTAATGTATTTCAAATAACTTGAAACTTTTTTTTATTTAATTAATTCAGTATTGTGTATTGTATATATTATATTGTATATATTAGGTATATATTGCAACATATTGTAAATTTAAAAGGAAATAAGTAAGTATTGATTGATTTTTTTTTTGTAAAAAAATTAATATTGTAAATACATATTGTAAATAAGAATTGTATGTAATTTGTGTGATTGTGTCACCAAAACTCTGAAAGCTAAATGTAAAGGGCCAATGACACAAAGGTGTAAATTAATTTAGATAACGTGTATCGGCTTTTTCCGTCGTATAATAAGCAGGCGGTTTTTTATGCCTAGAATGTAAGCTTACTGCGAAAGCTGAAATAGGGGTAGCACATAATGTATGTGATTTTTTTAATAATATAATAATTATAATGGGTTAAATATGCGTAACTGAGGTGAAAATATTAAAAATGTAATACACAACAATTAAGAGACCTTGAAGGCGACCGCTTTCTTCATAAATTTATAAAAAAAGAAAATATTCAATCTAAACGTATAAGCTAGAGTAAGTACTAGTCTTCAACGGCTTTTAATTTCAAAAAACCAAAAAATATATAAATTTGTCTTGCACATCCAATTTGTTATTTATTTCAATTTATTTTAATAAATAACGAAAAATAATGAAAAAACATTAATGAATGAATTAAAGCGAAAAAAGAAACAAATTGAGTGTAATGAATTATTATTTCTAATTTTCCTTAAATATCGCATACCAAGAAACTATGCTTGTGTAAACAAAATTATCGTCAATAAAAAGTCGTAATTATATAAATATTTATAATCAATCTTAT
Organism: Eupristina koningsbergeri; assembly: GCA_018907245.1. NCBI lineage: Eukaryota > Metazoa > Arthropoda > Insecta > Hymenoptera > Agaonidae > Eupristina > Eupristina koningsbergeri. Next base: position 763 of record JACCHV010000013.1, on the reverse strand, counting down.
AATTTATTCATAATATATATCATTATTATAAAAAATCGTATTATATATTACTAAATAAATGTGAATGAGTATTTAATTTCACTGAAAAAAAATTAAATATATTATCATATAAAAGTTAAAATTAAAAATAAAACAATGATTATGGAAAAATATTAATCAATTAAATTTTAAATTTAGTAATAAAGATAATAGAACTCACACTTTTACTTAAAATCACTTTGAACTTTACTCAAATAAATTAAAAATAACAAATAATCTTATTATTATGAATGATTTTTTAATTTAAGATTTAAACAACATGATTTTTATATAAAGCTTAGCAATAAATAAACTAAAAGAAATAGTTTACTTAAAATCACTAATAAATTAATTGGTGAAAGTTATAAATACTAATAGAATCAATGATTGTAATTATCATTGAGATTAAAGATTTTAATTTCAATTATAATAATACACTTAATAATACTTACAGTTTTACTTTAAATAATTTACAATTTTATTCAATAGAATTAACAATTATAAATAAAAGTGGTATTTTTAAATGTTTATCATTAATACGCATGATTTAAATATCAATTTTATTAAGACATATAATAAAATTCGTAGTTTTTGTTAAAATCACTAATAAATTACTTGATGAAAGTTATAAATACTAAAAGAATCAATGATTGTAATAATTTATAGCCAATATCATTGAGATTAATGATTTTAATTTCAATTTTTGTAATATATTTAATAAAAGTAATAGTTTAATTTGCAATCA
>JACCHV010000012.1:1225000-1381327 GCA_018907245.1 Eupristina koningsbergeri | reverse complement strand
TTTATTTTTTTAAATATACTTTTGTTTATTCATTAATAAATACTATTGAAACTTAAAAATAAAAAACATATATACTTACGTAAAGAAAAAGAAATCTCAATATTCTCTTATGTGTTAATATATACAATACATTTCCAGTTTCAGGATCTATTACTGGTAATCGATGAATTTTGTTATGTATTAAAATTTTAATAGCATCAAATAACGATGCATCCGGTCCAATACTGACTAAAGGATGAACTTGTTCTTTTAGTACTTCTGTAAAAAAATTTTAGTTTTCAAGTAAACAAAAACATTTAGTTAAATTAATTTAATTTATTAATTTACTGGATATAAATAATAAAAAAAATATTTAATGTACTTAAGAACTATTTACATTATTATATGATAACACTGACTTTATTTATTAAATAAATTCTGTATATATAAGAAATATTCTAAGCGATTATTATTATACACATGAAAATATATTTGATTATCGTATAAGTTAGCACTGCGACTTAGTATTATTTATGAAACTTTAAAAAATGTAATTACTTTTATATAGAAACAGTAAATAGTTGCATTAAAATAAAATCAATTAAAAATGATATTAAAAGAATAACCTTTATGTATTCATTAAGTAATATATTATTTAGTAATTGATTTGTAAAGTTATTGCACATATGTAAAAAATATAATAGTGTAAAAATAAAAAAAACGATTTTATGTATCACAAATAATATCGTTTATACAATTATTGAAGAAATAAAAAAAAATTGTACTAGTATCGCTTAAAATAATTCAGTTTCGAAAGATTTCAAGTAGATTTGGAAAAATATTCCTCAGGTATTATTCATTATTAAATTGAAATAATCAAAATGAAGAATAACATAATAAGAAAGTAAAAAAATAAAACAAATAAAAAAACTCTAAGAAAAATATGTTCAAAGATTTATGTTTAAGAGCATCAAGGTTTAATATATGTTAAGTGTTGTAAAACCGTACTGAAAATGCGTGCGCCTATGAAAAACGCTTTGCGGGGACGCCCGCAATGTACGAGCCGATCCACCAGTGAAAAAATGAGAGATAAAGAAAAATCATAAATGCATCCAACTGGGAGAAAATAGGGTCGGCGGAAAAGCGGGTAGGAAAGACCCATGAAGGCGCGCGCAGAAAACTTACCTGGCCCATAGCCGTCCCTTTCCCTCCTCTTCCCCGCCTACCTTCCCATTGACACAAACATCCCGCATCTATGTCCTCTTGCCCGTGCAAAAGTAATTTGCGACCGATTAGGGTGTCGATTGCCAATCCCCGGACGACGTGACGATGGCGAAAATTGGAGACGTAAACAAAATTGTAAATCATAAGATCAAATTGTACGTCACGACGTCGGGTATCTGTTGGCCGTATGTTTAGAAAGCCCGTCGTATCTTCAATACTTATAGAATTGTAAACAAATAAAAATATGGCCATAATGTATAATAAACAGCAACCTCTCGAAGACCTCGAAAAAACCTCAGATTCTTCTCGAACGCTGTCCCGACGAGTACTAACTCTGACGGAGGTTTCCTTGGTTTTGTTAGACGAATATCTGACGTGTGAAATAAAAAAGTGCGTAAGCCCAAAAAAGTCGTAAGAGCCATTATTCACCACATCAATCCTGCCTCCTATCCTTTGGAATCATCTTTCAAAAACATCAGATTATACAGTATATTTGAATAACATCACACATATATAATTGTATAATTTGCCTTAGAGCATATTTATATATTGTGACTACTGATATATTTTAAGTATAAAGAAGAAATTAGATTTAGTTATGAATAAGATAAAATATTTTGTTTCAACCGAAAGCGCATGTATAATTTAATTTTAAAGATAAATAAAAATGGTTAAGTGAGCTGGATTATATATTTTTTGTTTGATTATTTGAATATATTGACTATTGTGAGTTGAAAGAGAATGAATGCTAGAGTGTTTGAATACTGTCGAAATATAAGTTTTGAGATAATACGAAGGCCGGGCTAGGTTTCGGGTATCGAGAAGCGAAACCAAGAGCGATGATTTATGAATTTTAAGAGTTTTTCCCGTCGAAAACCGGCGTATTAGGGCGGCGTGCAATATGCGTCGGTGGGAATTCAATGGGTCGTCGTGCGATTTGGAATCCCGACACCATGCAAAAGGTATCGTGTCACAGTAAGGCTAAGAGTCAATAATCGCCTGTAAAAAAGAAAAAAAAATCGGGAAAAGATAATGCTCGACGATGAAAGTCGAGCATTATCTTTTCCCGATCTTAGGTAAATACATAAATTATAGCTTGCGAGGCCCTATTATCCCAAGATCGAATATTTGAACGAAATGTAATATTAAGATGATTGGTTTATAAGATGTATGTTATATTTTAGAACTGATGTTATTATAGCGATAACGGCTTTTTCCTCTCTGACTCCAGCAGAAGGTTTTTTATGCCGTTTAGGTATAAGAATAGTGATAAAATGTGTGAAAAAAAAATAAAGGAAAATCAAGAAAAAATTGTATAGTAAAGTGGAAATCCGGCTACAAAAAGGAGTGCAAGTGGCACTCCTTTTTGTAAGGTGTGGTGAGATACATAATTTATGTGATGGAAACGTACTGGAGGAGGCGTAAAAAAAGAGTAAGAGTCTGAAAAAAGGAAACATAAGGAAATGAGTAGAAAAAAAGCAAAGCATATTAAAAGGAGGCGAAAAGAAGGAAAACAGGAAGGTTTAAGGAAGAAAGGAACAGAAGGTGAAGGTTACATAAAAAAGCTAAAGGAATTACAAGGCAAATTAAAAAAGGAAAGGGATGAAATGGAGAGGGCTGGGAAGAAAAGGGAGGAATGAATAGGGAATACAGGAGCAAATGAGAGAACATTAAAGAAAAAATAAGAAAAAAATGAAAGAAGTGGAAGAAAATGTAATTACCTAAAAGGAAAGATGGAAAAGGATGGAGGAGGAAGGGATGGATAAAAAATGAACTGGAACGCAAATATATAAATTAAAAAAGAAGATAGAGGAACTCAAAGAGGAAATGAAAAGTGACAATTAAAAGGGAGAGTGAAAGTTGAAATTCGAGATTAAGCAGAGGAAAAAGCGCGGTGTTGAGCATGTGGCGCTCAGAAAGATCAGGTTTGACAGAAAGGGAGGTAAGGAATACCAGAAAATTGTTACAAAGATTGGAGAGAGAAGAGATAGAAAATTATATAGTGGCGAAGGGAGCGATTGTAAATGGGAGATAGAGAAAAAAGGAATAGATAAACATAATATTAAAAGAGAGGGTAAACGTGGAGGCACAGTCGAAGAAAGTATATATATATATATATATACGACGATAATAGTAAAAATGCCAAGTATAGAGGCAATGAAGGAAATAATGAGAAAAAAAAACAGGTTAGCAAAGACGAAAATTTTCATTGATAATGATTTGAACTTTGAGAAAAGGACAATATAAAACAAAATCCCAGCATGAATAGGAAAGGTATAGAAAAAAGGAGTACGAATGAGAATTGGAAGAAAATTCTGGTATGAAGAAGTATGAATACAGTGAGGAGAAGAAGAAAAAATGTATAAAATAATAAGCGAAAAAGAAAAGAAGAATGAGGAAGAAGGAAAGGGTAGGATAGAGGTGGGTAAAGATAAAACAAAGGAGACAACAAAATAAAGGAAAGGAGAAGAGGCTAAGGATAGGAAAAAGAAAAAAAGGAAAATAGATAAAAAGAAAGACGTAAGAAAGGAAAATAATGTATTGAAACATGGTGAGGATATGGAATAAGGACAGTGAATTTTTTAGAATGCTGAGAAAATATAGATAATTTCTGTCTAGTTGCAACTTCAGTTGAGGAAAAGCAAAGCACCAAGAAGATACCAAACAGCTGGGAATGGAAGTGTATAGGGGCAAAGCGAGAGAGAGAAAAAGAGGAATGTTAAAAGAGGGATTCATGATAGTAAAAAAAATTCTGGGAAATTCGGGAAATAATCTGGCGATAAACGTAAGAGAGAGATTGATAAGAACAGTAATAAAAGAAAGGCAAAAATCCAGGTACGGTGTAATAATGAGAAGAACATACAGATGTGGGAAACGATAAAAGAAGAGAAATATTGAAAGGAAAGCTAAGAGTTAAAAAGGAAATGAAAAAGTAAAGATACAGAGAAAAAAGATAAATAGAAAAAGGAGAAGTGAAGTGCAATGAATGTTAAGTGAACAAAAGGCAAAAAGACAAAGTGATAAGAGACGTTTCAAGAGATAAGTGAAGGACAAAGTAATCTATCTCCCATCTATATATCTATAAGCTGGGCAGCAGAGATCAAGTTAATATCATAAAAAAATTTTTTCTCAGATATTTACATTAATTCGAATTCCATTATATACTTTTTAAACATGTATAAATAAATTAATTAGTATAAATAATTAATATAAATATATTTACAAATGACGTCTCCGGCCTTTCGGCCTTAGAAACGGGTTCCGCATTTTTCTTTACAATTAATTTACATATTTACATGTTCCGTATATACATTTCACTACTTAATCACACATTCACTGTTCCTTGTTTTCCCGCAGCATTATCCTTCTCTCCCTTACTCAGTCCTGGCTTTCTTAATTTTTACTTCCACCTGTCTTATGCTATTCAGAAGTTTGTCTTTGATCCCATCCTTGAATTTCTGTAAGACTTCTATATTTTCTATTATTCTATTATTCTATTATTGGTCTATATTTTTTACCTATTCCCCCTTTCTTCTCTGAAAATTTCTTCCGTCTCTTCGCACTCCATTATCCAATGGTTCCAGCTTTCATTGTTTCTGTTGCACAGTTTGCATTTCTTGTCATTCATGTTAGTTCAATATCTGTTGCCTTCTATCATATTTCCACACCTAATTCTTGTTACAGTTCTAATTTTCTATGCATTCCTTATTTCTCTCAGATATTTTGGAGTCTATTTTTTCATGATTTTGCTATACACTTTGTTATATTTTGCTTTTTCGATTTTATCTCTTCTTATCTCTCTGTCTTATGTTTTCGTACTTCTTCCTGCTTGTTTGGTCCCAATACTCCGCTTGTGCTCTGCTCAAACCAATATATTAATACTATTCAATCATTTCTCTGTGTAACCTTTTTCTCTGACTTTCTCCCAGTTTTCTTTTTTCATTTCGCATTTCCTGATCCATTTTTCCTCTAGCAATCTCCTGATTTTATCATTGAATTTCATGCCTCTTAGCTTCAAGTCCCCTCGCATTTCCATTTCATCAGTTTCCTCATATATGATATACCTGGGTGTAGCGTAATCTAGTCTCAATGTCCACCTCAGGTAATCAAGCTTAATTTTTTCCATCTCTCGTATATCTTTTATATTATTATTTTTATATTATTATTATATTGTATATTCATTTCCCTAGATCTCAACTCCATATTCCATGACTCCCTTTACCAAATAATTAAACAGCTTCTTCATCACTCTGAAATTTCTCGCACAGTTTCTTTTCCCTAGCCCCCATGTAACTTTCGCTGCTATTCTTCCCTTGTGTGCTCTCTCCTTCACATGTGTTTTAAGCTTGCCGTCCCATCTTAAGGCAAATCCCAGATATGTGAAGCTCTCCACCACCTCGACGTCCTTATTTTTCCATGTCCATTTCTCTGCTTTTGGTTTTCTATAGTTTTTCACAATCATCATTTTTGTCTTCTCATTCAGGCTGAAGCTTCTTTAATCCAGAAATTTCCTCAAAATGTCTATTATACCCTGCATTGCTTCTCTGTTGTTTCCGATTAGAGCAAAGTCATCCACGTATGTGAGTGACAGACACTTTTGCCTCTCTTTCTTTCTCCAATCTTTGTTTTAAAATCTCTATGTATATCTTGTACACCGTTGCTAACATGGATAACCCTCTGTAGTTTTCCGCTGTTTTGCTGTCTCCTTTCAAGATCGATGTTATCACTGCTTTCCTCTATTAAATATTTTTCCCAATAGCTGTATCTATTTTCTCTCTTCTTTTCCTTCCTCTGTTTAGATATTCCCATATCTCTCCTTCATTTTTCATCTTCTGTAATTTGCTCATCTCCATCTATATTCATTTCCTGCTTTTGCTTTTACATATGTTTTTCCATTTTCTTCTTTGTATTATAGTCTTCCTTTGATTTTTCCCCCTTTTTCCATTTCACCAGTTCCTTCTTAACCCTTCGTTTTTTTTTTTTTAGCATTCCCTATCCCACCATACGTGTTCCCCTATATTTATTTCCTTTATTCTTATTCTCTTTCTGGAATGTGCTCTCTTACAATTTCCTTTATTTCTCTTCATAAGTCTTCCGCTGTCGCTATATTATCTACCCTCGCATACCATTCATTAGGGTTTTCTTTGTATCTATTTATATTTTCATTATTCCATAGTTATCATTTTTTTTTTTATTCACAGTCTCTTCCTCATCACCTCTCAGGTGATCATCTATCTTTGTTTTAACTTTGATGGCGATGGGAAAGTGGTCTGACTCCACGCTGTTCTGAACCTTAAATTCAGTAACCCTGTTTCTGCATTCCCTGTCTATAATCGCTAAGTCAATCACTGTGCTTCCTCTGGGTACTATATGTGTATTCTCTCCCTCTTCATCTCCCCTCATCATACCATTCCCCAGTCGTTGTCTTCTATCTTTTCTACCAGTTCCTTTCCCTCCTTCTCTATCTTATGATCTTTGCTCTTTCATTTTACCATTCTGTCGTCTTCTCTCATCCATCTTCCCAATCTCCCAGTTCTCGCATTGAAATCTCCCATTATAAGTATTTCCGTGTCTCCTCCATTAATGTTTTCTTCTATACATTTCCATGTTCTTTCTAATATCCTCTCATTATTATCCACTATATTTAGTACTTTCCTCCCATTTTCTATCTCTATCCTTGTACTTATGATACCTTCGCCCTTCCTCATCCCAAGGACTATAATTCTATTCTGTATTTTCTAACTTAAATCTACAATGAAACCTCCCTTCGCCTTACCTCTCTTCTCCCGCTTCGCACCAATGATTTCCCACTTCATTTCTTTTGGAAGTAACTCGAGGCATTTCTTCATGTTTTTATCCTCTACCCATGTTTCGGCCATACAAACGTAATCCATGATAGTTATGTAGTTCCAAAAAACTCTATCTTTAACCCAAACCCCTGCTATATTCCAAAACATTATTTTAATTTCCCTTATCTCCCTCCTATCGCAACCTTCTGTCTTGCCAATGCTTTTCTTCTTCTTTCTATTATTTTCTTGGTTGTTCCTTGTCTCTCGACCTTCTTTATTCCACGTCACCTCCTTTTTATGTACCTATTCGTTCTCCCTTTTCGTCTTGTCATATTTATCAGCATTACTCTGTCTGACCTTCTTCCTCTCTTCTTCTTTCTTGTCTTTTGTGTGTAACTGTCTTGTTTTTACCTTTATCCTTCTCAGTGCCCCTCCTATCATTATCCTGTTCCCCGATCTCTTCCTCTCCTTTTCTGTTTCTTGTTTAGTTTAAATGAGCCTCTTTATTACTTTTGTTTTTATCTCTACACTTTTTCTCCTTCCCCTCCTCTCCTTTCGCCTTTGTCTCATTACCGTTTTGCCCCGGTGTTCCTGACATTTCTTTCCCTGTGTCTTTTTCTCCTTCTTTTCTTGGTTCTCTTTCTCTGCGTCACATCTTTGCAAGATTCTACTCCCTGTTCATTCCTTCAGTTCCCTTCCATCTAGTCCAGTTCCCGTTTACAAATACTTTTTTCAATCCTACTTTTGCAAAAACTTTATTTCTTCTCAACTTCTATACCCATTATTTTATTTCCGCTTGCTTTGCTCTTTCCTCATAGGTAGGGCCATAGTCTAAGAATATTTCCGTACCTATGAGTCTTCTTGTTCCCCCAAACCCCGTCTCTTTCTTTCTTACTTTCCATCTTGACAACCACCAGGTTGCCACTCCATCAAGCACTCCTCATCACTGCGTCCACTTTCAGTTTATTTTCTATAAACTTAGCAGACCATTCTTGAGTCACTGCTTTTTCCACTTCTGCCGTCACAGTTCCTCTGATCACGAAATTTTCCTCCCTGTCTTTCATAAACTTCATTCACCCGCTCAACTCCTTGTCCATGAGGTTTGTCCTCGCAACGCTCCACATACTACCACTGATCATGTTAGTCCTCACACTCGACCTGCTCCCTGCCCTTTTTTCTGACTTATCTTCACTCTCTGCATCCCCACCACTGCTGCTTCCATCCTGTTGGGTCTTAAGCTTAATGTTTAAGATCCAACGCTTCACGTCCGCCCTCCATTCACTCTCCTCCTTCCTGATCTTCTGCATCTCTTTCATTTTCTCTTCAAGTTCCCTCACTTTCATTTCCATCTTTCTGGCCCATGCCCTGGTATTTTTTTCTTTATCCTTCATGACCTCAATTATGCTGTTGAATTTTCCTCTATTTCATCATCATCTCTTTCGTCTCTTTCTCCCAAGTTTTTCTCTCCTCTTCTGTTTTTTTCCTTTCTTCCTTCCTCGTGTCCTTGATCTCTTCCCAGAGATTGCCAGAAATGAAACTCTCTTCTTTCTGCCGTCCATAGTCAATTGTGCCCCCTCATTCTTCGCTACCAACTTCCCTTTCCTTGTTTTTCCATTATCTTTATTCATTTTCTCTGTATATTACTTTTCTTGTAGATTCCCTTTTTCTACTTAGGTACCTTCCTGAGTTTTGTGTGGGGGGTTGCAATATTGCCCCTTGTTTTTCTTCTAGGTACGTACCTGATCTCGGGGGGGCTTCTTTTTCTGTCTCGCAACGCTCCTGCTCTTGTTCCCTCTCCATCTTCCATTCCTCTGAAACTCGCTTTTTTCTCCTCGCGCTGCTATCTTAACCTCACTCGTCCCCTTTGATTTTCTTATTGCGATCTCTCCTCTTCTCTGCTAAATTTCTTGTCTCCTTTATTTCCACTGATACCTTTCGCCTTTTCCACTTCTTTTCTATCAATTTCTTTATCAAAACTTCCTACACTCACTATCTCACTGATTCAGAAATCACGATTGCAGTGTGCATTGTTTAACGGCTATATACAGAATTTAATTAATATAAATATAAAAAAATAAAACGTATGTTTCAATGAGATTGTTTCTCGTACTTATTAAAAATTTTAAAAAATATTAAATACATAGTGCACTATACACTGTCAGTTATAGAATAACAATTTAATATGTAAAGGAATTATCAAATAAGTTTTATCGAAAAAAATAATCTCCATGAATTACATATTATGAAAAGTTGAACAAGTATTTTAACATATATTTGTTAAGAGTGATAAAGTCTCCAATTGATTTCTTATGAAACATATTAATTTCTTTTGCATTTTTGGTAAATTTATTATATAAAAATTAAGAAAATTTATGCTATATCTATATCTAAAAAAATAAATGTTATTATTAGATTTATATATTTTTCCCTCTATTAAAAGAACGTTTTAAATGATTTTTATTATAGGTATATGAAATTAGAAATATTGACAGTTTAAAATTTATATCTTTCAAGTATTTTTTTAATTATTTATTTAAAATGATCAAATAATTTTTAATTTAATATTCCTTATTATATTAATTTTAATAAGTTCAAATTTTTTATTATTTTTAATTGTTAGGGACGGAACTGGGATATTGTTTCCCAGATAGGCGTGTGTCTGGAATGCGGGGACGCCCGCAATGGAAAATTGAAAAGGGCCATTAAAATGCGCAAATTTGTTGTGCGCTTGGCCGCGTAGAGCTGTAAGCTCGAAGAGACACACGCATAGCTCGCCGTGGGTGAAAGCGAATGTGTGGATATGTAGGAATGTGTGTGTGTGTTCGGAAAGACGTACTCGTGGACGTCTCCATCTTTTCTCTCTCTTCCTCGCGAGCATGACTCGGCCGAGCCCTACAATCTCACTATCTCTCTCTCTCTCTCTCTTGCTAGTGCTCTCATTTCTCACTCTCTCTCTCTCTCATTCGCGTTGCATGACCCGTTACCCTTTCTCGCTCTTGCTATAATTTCTGGAGACGAAAACGTACCGTCATTTTTTTACATTGCATATTGTGTCGATTCACGAGGATGTGCGTTTAGATTGTTTCGGCTTTTTCTCCCGTCGGCAAGCCGGGAGTTTTTTATGCCTAGGGAAATGTTTGAATTGTGAATGTATGCGGACGCGGGATCGGAAAACGTGTTTGATCGGAAATTCGAGAAATCGTAACGGTTGAAACAATAAGATCTACCGCCCCTTTATTCGGGGAAATAATAGATGAAAATCGAGTCGCGAGGGGCGGGGCCAAGTTCGGCGGCCTAATTACGCGAGAAAAATTATTATGAAATCAGTTGCGCTGACACCGCGGCACTATGCGATAGTGCAATTGGGAAATATTGTGTTCTGCTTGGAAAATAAAGTGTTTGCTTGTGACTTGCCGTAAACAAGTGTTTTTTATTTCAATCCTCCATTCCAAAATTAACATGGTGCCGAAACCCGGGAATCATCGCCGGGAAAAAGAATTTTTTGAAAAAGGAAGGATTGAGATTGGAAGCTGCAGCTCGGACCACGTGGATGGTAACAAAGGTTGTATCGTCCCAAAATGTTACATTGAGTATCATCAGACGGATAAGTACAATTTTAAATATTTATCGGCGTATAGATAATAATATAATAAAAGTTTTGGATTATTCGTTTCGGTGCGAATCGGTTTAATTTCATTGTTGAAGATTCTCGTTATTATAAAATTAATCGCGAGTGATGCGCTATTTAGTGAACGTTCTTAATCTATCATTATTAATAATATAAATTAGTTAATAAATTGTTTGAAAAGGTAATCGTTCGTCTTTGGTGTAAAATCGTTTAAATCGTATTTTTTAAAGAAACTTCCGTAAGATAAAATTAATCGTGGGTGATACGTAACTAAACGAAATATTCTCAATTTATTATTAACAAAATAAATTATTTAAAAATTGTTTATTGGGTTTTTGGTGTACAACCGGTTTAAATTTTATTTCTAAAGAAAAATTCGCAGTGATGAAAATGATCGCGTGTGTAACAAAGCGAAATCCTTAATTTGTTATTAACAAAATTAATTTGTTGTAAATAACTGTTTGTTCGATCTAGTCGAATTCGGTTAAATTTCATTATTTGACGAAATGTTAGTAGTGATAAATTTGATCGCGTGTGGCAAATAAGTTAATAAATTCTTAAATAGTTATAAACAAATTAATTTGTTTAAACGGTAATTTGTACTTTTGAGTGTGAAATCAAATAGTTTCGGTTACTAACTTTCTTTGTGTGAAAAATTCAGTTGTGCTTATTGAATAAATTGATAAAAATAATAGATTGTTGTAAATAAAGTGAACTTATTTAGATTATAATTATTGTTAATTTTAGTGTAAAATATGAATAAATAATCGGTAATCGCAAATGTTTGTGAAAATTTAAGTGCACGTGTCGTAAAATTCAGATAAAATATTAATATTTTATAAATGAGGGAATTTGTTTAAATTATAAAATTTCGGTTGACATTAACAAATTATTAAATTTCCTTATTAATAATAATTACGAGTGATAATACAGTGACGTATATTAAGTGCGGTCGTATAAAATACTAGGGGTGAAAGAAAAAAGACAAGTCCCCCGTAGTCTAGTGGACAGCGCGGGGGCCTCACGATCCACGCGGCCGGGGTTCGATTCCCGGTTCGGTAAAAAATTTAAATTTCGATAGAATCCTTTTTTTCTGAAATTTTAATATTCGCGGCGTTACCTAATTTACATGCGCGATCGGAAAACGATTAAAAATTAATAATTAACTATTATAAAAAATATTAACAATTGTAAAAAATTTTAGAAAAATTGAAAAAATTTGATTTCGGCTGTTCGTCGTGTGAGTGCTTCGTGGAGTAGAACGAGAAGAGGTTATAGAGTAACCCGCCGCCAGGAACACGAGGTCGTCGGCTGCCATATCACCAGGGCGAGGAAGTGGTGAAACCAGCACCGACATGAAATGGTCACGGGGAAAAGACTGCGCGGAGTGGAGAAACGGGATCAACGACGAGAAGGAAGGACGCTGTGGAACGTCGCCGTCCCACCCGACCGGGGGGGAGTTCGGATCAGCAAAGCAAAAGCGCCAACCAACCCTTTCTCATCATCATCGCCAAGGAGTCGTCGAAGACGAGGCAACAATACCCATGTCACGGGCAGCGTCGTCGCCGTATCGTCAGGAGGCAGCGTTAGGTCCGTCACGGCTTCGCCGTTGGTGACGCGCCAATCACTCCCACCATCAAGCCAATTCTTCCACGAAGGGGCCAGACAGCTGCCGTCGCCATGTTGGACTACAACGCTCCCACCACCAGCCGCAGCAGTCGCCGTCATGCAGCAGCGAGTAGACCACAGCTGAAAGCTTTACCGACGCGCGGTCGGTAACGCGGCAGGAACGAATGCTTTTTCGGACTGATCCTCCTCGACGGGGATCACCGTGAGTACACGGGTAAGAGAGAGACAGCAGCGGCTAATGCGATGGCGTCAACGGGGTAAGCGTTTTAGATTCAATTATTACGAGCAAAGCCAACGCGGAGTATAAATAAAGGCGATCGACGTACGTTCGTTCGATACGATTCGCGAAATTTCTTCCTCTCTAGCAGCTCCAGATCTTCGAATTGCGTAGACAACTATCGGCATTTTAGGTGAAGCAAAACGAATGACAAACATCAAGCGGGCCTACGGAGCGATCCTCCAAACGAGAGGATACGACGACGATGAGAGCGATTCGCGATTTTTAAAAGCGATTGTAGGGAAAAGCGTGCGATGTGTTAAACGCGTCATTAGCAACTGGGAGACGATGCAACAACAGTAGTTACGCGGGCGTTGAAAAAACCGTCGGAAATAAAAATATCATCGCGGAAAAATTAATTTCGGACTTGCGAAAGCTTCTCGAGTAACCAGTGGAGAAACGAGTTGTGAAAGTTCACATTCAACTCTAAAACGCGACTCTCGCCTTTTAAAGAATTAGACCAGATCGGACAACTTTTCTCCAATATTTAATAAAGATTTTAGGGAATAAGAAACCCCCCAAAATGAGAATATGTTTTCTATAGCGAACTCGAAACAAAAACGAAGACGTCGTCGGAGCTGGAGGTTATGAACGAGTTCATAACACAGCGAGCGAAACTCGCCGCAGAGTCCGGCATATATTTGCTTAAAACACCGATCAAGAAAACGCGAAAGTTCAGAAACGAACAAGCGAATAAAAGAAGCTCACGACGGAAACTTGCGCGGTTAAAATCGAAATGAGAGACGCGAAATACAAAAGAAATTGTGAGGTTTTCAAAGGGAGTCACCACATCGTATTGCGGTGCGAGACGTACTCGCGGAAAATGTCAGGGAAAGGTGGCAGCTGGCCGAACAATTAAAAGCTGTACAACGGTTGTCTGGGGTACTGGACGTCAAAGAAAATCGTGCCGTTTCGGTGTCGCCAATGCGACGATCTGCACCGCGTATTGTTACACGACGAACGAGTGGGCGTCAATGATTTAGAAAGGGTAAGGTTCACGGATTAAATCTGAAGGGGATATTCAGAGGTGCAATAAATAATATATCGCGATGCTCGACAACTTAATGATCTGCATCTGTTTGGTTGGGATCTTATTAAAAACACAATTGTAGTATATTGTTTTTCTTTGTATATACTTAAATTTTATTTTAAGAAATTACGAAGTGGATGCGTCGGGTTCACAAGTATATCTGATTTAAATTACATGAACATATATATTTATAGGAAAATGCCAAGTTGTCCCGACAATAGAAACGAAGATATCATAAATAACGTTTTGTACTATAACTAACGTTCGTTTTCCTAATCACTTCTAACTAAAACACAAATATCAATATAAATATTATACGAATTGTCATGTATAAACTAAAAATCCAAAAGGTCGGGGAATACCCGAGAAAAATTTTAATTCTTAAAGGATAAGGGTAATTGACATAGGTTCATTAAATTACTACTCTATTTCGGCAAGCGGTCAATGCGAGGCTTAATTACCTGCAATACTGAGAATTTAAAAACGCATTAACATTACGACGAAGTCTTACCTTCGGGATCCGACTACTAGTAACGCTTAGACTGAACGGGGGATAAATGTAAAATTAAACTTGGAGGAAGTAAACGAGAAAATACAAAACACATTCATGGTAGAGATGTTACACTAGATGAGACGAACAGGGAAAGGAAGATGGAGTCGCAGGTGAAATTGGATACGAATTTGATCGAGGTGAAGTGAAATGACGACGTGAAAATTTGAATTTGAATATAGATAACGATAGGGATAACGACAACGCGAATAAACAATGAAAAGATCAGCTCGTGCTCGACGCGGTGAAAAATCGGGAAACTACAGCCATTTGCACATGTCTCTCTCGGCCCGTGCGAAAGCGAAACTTTGATGCCGGATCGATTCTTGATCAGGGATACCTCCGGGAAGGTGAATCTCGGGGATATGACGCGGTATAATAGCTCGTTGAAAATGCTGTAGATGTTAGCACAAAAGTCGTGGATCACCATTGAAGAAGGTGGTTGCGTAGGTATATCTGCCCACTATGATTATCAAAACGAAGTGGTCTGGCTTCGAAGCGCAGAGAAAAGTAGAGAACCTGGGATTGACAATCGGCTTCAACAGTCGGCAAAAACGTCGGTCGAAAAGAGCGAATCGCTGAAAGTTCGCGGGAAAAAGCGGATTGGTACGAGAGGCAAAGATGCCTACGTGGTTCGGAAATTTTGTATCCGGCAAACGGATGATTCGTATTGCTCGATTGTTAAATTTGTGGAAGTCTTCGTGAAACTATTGGAAGACACGACCTTGCGAAATCCATGTTGTGAAATGGATTGCGAGTATTTGGATTAAAGGTACAAACGCGAATGGTTTGTACGGGGGGGAGGATGTTAGGGACGGAACTGGGATATTGTTTCCCAGATAGGCGTGTGTCTGGAATGCGGGGACGCCCGCAATGGAAAATTGAAAAGGGCCATTAAAATGCGCAAATTTGTTGTGCGCTTGGCCGCGTAGAGCTGTAAGCTCGAAGAGACACACGCATAGCTCGCCGTGGGTGAAAGCGAATGTGTGGATACGTAGGAATGTGTGTGTGTGTTCGGAAAGACGTACTCGTGGACGTCTCCATCTTTTCTCTCTCTTCCTCGCGAGCATGACTCGGCCGAGCCCTACAATCTCACTATCTCTCTCTCTCTCTCTCTGCTAGTGCTCTCATTTCTCACTCTCTCTCTCTCTCATTCGCGTTGCATGACCCGTTACCCTTTCTCGCTCTTGCTATAATTTCTGGAGACGAAGACGTACCGTCATTTTTTACATTGCATATTGTGTCGATTCACGAGGATGTGCGTTTAGATTGTTTCGGCTTTTTCTCCCGTCGGCAAGCCGGGAGTTTTTTATGCCTAGGGAAATGTTTGAATTGTGAATGTATGCGGACGCGGGGTCGGAAAACGTGTTTGATCGGAAATTCGAGAAATCGTAACGGTTGAAACAATAAGATCTACCGCCCCTTTATTCGGGGAAATAATAGATGAAAATCGAGTCGCGAGGGGCGGGGCCAAGTTCGGCGGCCTAATTACGCGAGAAAAATTATTATGAAATCAGTTGCGCTGACACCGCGGCACTATGCGATAGTGCAATTGGGAAATATTGTGTTCTGCTTGGAAAATAAAGTGTTTGCTTGTGACTTGCCGTAAACAAGTGTCTTTTATTTCAATCCTCCATTCCAAAATTAACATGGTGCCGAAACCCGGGAATCATCGCCGGGAAAAAGAATTTTTTGAAAAAGGAAGGATTGAGATTGGAAGCTGCAGCTCGGACCACGTGGATGGTAACAAAGGTTGTATCGTCCCAAAATGTTACATTGAGTATCATCAGACGGATAAGTACAATTTTAAATATTTATCGGCGTATAGATAATAATATAATAAAAGTTTTGGATTATTCGTTTCGGTGCGAATCGGTTTAATTTCATTGTTGAAGATTCTCGTTATTATAAAATTAATCGCGAGTGATGCGCTATTTAGTGAACGTTCTTAATCTATCATTATTAATAATATAAATTAGTTAATAAATGGGTATTGGGTTTTTGGTGTACAACCGGTTTAAATTTTATTTCTAAAGAAAAATTCGCAGTGATGAAAATGATCGCGTGTGTAACAAAGCGAAATCCTTAATTTGTTATTAACAAAATTAATTTGTTGTAAATAACTGTTTGTTCGATCTAGTCGAATTCGGTTAAATTTCATTATTTGACGAAATGTTAGTGATAAATTTGATCGCGTGTGGCGAATAAGTTAATAAATTCTTAAATAGTTATAAACAAATTAATTTGTTTAAACGGTAATTTGTACTTTTGAGTGTGAAATCAAATAGTTTCGGTTACTAACTTTCTTTGTGTGAAAAATTCAGTTGTGCTTATTGAATAAATTGATAAAAATAATAGATTGTTGTAAATAAAGTGAACTTATTTAGATTATAATTATTGTTAATTTTAGTGTAAAATATGAATAAATAATCGGTAATCGCAAATGTTTGTGAAAATTTAAGTGCACGTGTTGTAAAATTCAGATAAAATATTAATATTTTATAAATGAGGGAATTTGTTTAAATTATAAAATTTCGGTTGACATTAACAAATTATTAAATTTCCTTATTAATAATAATTACGAGTGATAATACAGTGACGTATATTAAGTGCGGTCGTATAAAATACTAGGGGTGAAAGAAAAAAGACAAGTCCCCCGTAGTCTAGTGGACAGCGCGGGGGCCTCACGATCCACGCGGCCGGGGTTCGATTCCCGGTTCGGTAAAAAATTTAAATTTCGATAGAATCCTTTTTTTCTGAAATTTTAGTATTCGCGGCGTTACCTAATTTACATGCGCGATCGGAAAACGATTAAAAATTAATAATTAACTATTATAAAAAATATTAACAATTGTAAAATATTTTAGAAAAATTGAAAAAATTTGATTTCGGCTGTTCGTCGTGTGAGTGCTTCGTTGGAGTAGAACGAGAAGAGGTTATAGAGTAACCCGCCGCCAGGAACACGAGGTCGTCGGCTGCCATATCACCAGGGCGAGGAAGTGGTGAAACCAGCACCGTCATGAAATGGTCACGGGGAAAAGACTGTGCGCGGAGGTGGAGAAACGGGATCAACGACGAGAAAGAAGGACGCTGTGGAACGTCGCCGTCCCACCCGACCGGAGGGGAGTTCGGATCAGCAAAGTAAAAGCGCCAACCCTTTCTCATCATCATCGCCAAGGAGTCGTCGAAGACGAGGCAACAATACCCATGTCACGGGCAGCGTCGTCGCCGTATCGCCAGGAGGCAGCGTTAGGTCCGTCACGGCTTCGCCGTTGGTGACGCGCCAATCACTCCCACCATCAAGCCAATTCTTCCACGAAGGGGCCAGACAGCTGCCGTCGCCATGTTGGACTACAACGCTCCCACCACCAGCCGCAGCAGTCGCCGTCATGCAGCAGCGAGTAGACCACAGCTGAAAGCTTTACCGACGCGCGGTCGGTAACGCGGCAGGAACGAATGCTTTTTCGGACTGATCCTCCTCGACGGGGATCACCGTGAGTACACGGGTAAGAGAGAGACAGCAGCGGCTAATGCGATGGCGTCAACGGGGTAAGCGTTTTAGATTCAATTATTACGAGCAAAGCCAACGCGGAGTATAAATAAAGGCGACGACGTACGTTCGTTCGATACGATTCGCGAAATTTCTTCTTCTCTAGCAGCTCCAGATCTTCGAATTGCGTAGACAACTATCGGCATTTTAGGTGAAGCAAAACGAATGACCAACATCAAGCGGGCATACGGAGCGATCCTCCAAACGAGAGGATACGACGACGATGAGAGCGATTCGCGATTTTTAAAAGCGTTTATAGGGAAAAGCGTGCGAGGTGTTAAACGCGTCATTAGCAACTGGGAGACGATGCAACAACAGCAGTTACGCGGGCGTTGAAAAAACCGTCGGAAATAAAAATATCATCGCGGAAAAATTAATTTCGGACTTGCGAAAGCTTCTCGAGTAACCAGTGGAGAAACGAGTTGTGAAAGTTCACATTCAACTCTAAAACGCGACTCTCGCCTTTTAAAGAATTAGACCAGATCGGACAACTTTTCTCCAATATTTAATAAAGATTTTAGGGAATAAGAAACCTCCCAAAATGAGAATATGTTTTCTATAGCGAACTCGAAACAAAAACGAAGACGTCGTCGGAGCTGGAGGTTATGAACGAGTTCATAACACAGCGAGCGAAACGCGCCTCAGAGTCCGGCATAGATTTGCTTAAAACACCGATCAAGAAAACGCGAAAGTTCAGAAACGAACAAGCGAATAAAAAAAAAAGCTCACGACGAAAACTTGCGCGGTTAAAATCGAAATGAGAGACGCGAAATACAAAAGAAATTGTGAGGTTTTCAAAGGGAGCCATCACGTCGTATTGTGGTGCGAAACGTACTTGCGAAAATGTCAGGGAAAGGTGGCAGCTGGCCGAACGATTAAAGCTGTACAACGGTTGTCTGGGGTACTGGACATCAAAGAAAATCGTGCCGTTTCGGTGTCGTCAACGCGACGATCTGCACCGCGTATTGTTACACGACGAACGAGCGGGCGCCAATGATTTAGAAAGGGTAAGGTTCGCGGATTAAATCTAAAGGGGATGTTCAGAGGTGCAATAAATAATATATCGCGAGGCTCGGCAAATTAATGATCTGCATCTGTTTGGTTGGGATCTTATTAAAAACACAATTGTTGTATATTGTTTTTCTTTGTATATACTTAAATTCTATTTTTAAGAAATTACGAAGTGGATGCGTCGGGTTCACAAGTATATCTATAGTATAGGAAAATGACAAGTTGTCCCGACAATAGAAACGAAGATATCATAAATAACGTTTTGTACTATAACTAACGTTCGTTTTCCTAATGACTTCTAACTAAAACACAAATATCAATATAAATATTATACGAATTGTCATGTATAAACTAAAAATCCAAAAGGTCGGGGAATATCCGAGAACGATTTTAATTTTTAAAGGGTAAGGGTAATTGACATAGGTTCATTAAATTACTACTCTAATTCGGCAAGCGGTCAATGCGAGGCTTAATTACCTGCAATACTAAGAATTTAAAAACGCATTAGCATTACGACGAAGTCTTACCTTCGGGATCCGACTACTAGTAACGCTTAGACTGAACGGGGGATAAATGTAAAATTAAACTTGGAGGAAGTAAGCGAGGAAATACAAAACACATTCATGGTAGAGATGTTACACTAGATGAGACGAACAGGGAAAGGAAGATGGAGTCGCAGGTGAAATTGGATACGAATTTGATCGAGGTGAAGTGAAATGACGACGTGAAAATTTGAATTTGAATATAGATAACGATAGGGATAACGACAACGCGAATAAACAATGAAAAGATCAGCTCGTGCTCGACGCGGTGAAAAATCGGGAAACTACAGCCATTTGCACATGTCTCTCTCGGCCCGTGCGAAAGCGAAACTTTGATGCCGGATCGATTCTTGATCAGGGATACCTCCGGGAAGGTGAATCTCGGGGATATGACGCGGTATAATAGCTCGTTGAAAATGCTGTAGATGTTAGCACAAAAGTCGTGGATCACCATTGAAGAAGGTGGTTGCGTAGGTATATCTGCCCACTATGATTATCAAAACGAAGTGGTCTGGCTTCGAAGCGCAGAGAAAAGTAGAGAACCTGGGATTGACAATCGGCTTCAACAGTCGGCAAAAACGTCGGTCGAAAAGAGCGAATCGCTGAAAGTTCGCGGGAAAAAGCGGATTGGTACGAGAGGCAAAGATGCCCACGTGGTTCGGAAATTGTGTATCCGGCAAACGGATGATTCGTATTGCTCGATTGTTAAATTTGTGGAAGTCTTCGTGAAACTATTGGAAGACACGACCTTGCGAAATCCATGTTGTGAAATGGATTGCGAGTATTTGGATTAAAGGTACAAACGCGAATGGTTTGTACGGGGGGGAGGATGTTAGGGACGGAACTGGGATATTGTTTCCCAGATAGGCGTGTGTCTGGAATACGGGGACGCCCGCAATGGAAAATTGAAAAGGGCCATTAAAATGCGCAAATTTGTTGTGCGCTTGGCCGCGTAGAGCTGTAAGCTCGAAGAGACACACGCATAGCTCGCCGTGGGTGAAAGCGAATGTGTGGATACGTAGGAATGTGTGTGTGTGTTCGGAAAGACGTACTCGTGGACGTCTCCATCTTTTCTCTCTCTTCCTCGCGAGCATGACTCGGCCGAGCCCTACAATCTCACTATCTCTCTCTCTCTCTCTTGCTAGTGCTCTCATTTCTCACTCTCTCTCTCTCTCATTCGCGTTGCATGACCCGTTACCCTTTCTCGCTCTTGCTATAATTTCTGGAGACGAAGACGTACCGTCATTTTTTACATTGCATATTGTGTCGATTCACGAGGATGTGCATTTAGATTGTTTCGGCTTTTTCTCCCGTCGGCAAGCCGGGAGTTTTTTATGCCTAGGGAAATGTTTGAATTGTGAATGTATGCGGACGCGGGGTCGGAAAACGTGTTTGATCGGAAATTCGAGAAATCGTAACGGTTGAAACAATAAGATCTACTGCCCCTTTATTCGGGGAAATAATAGATGAAAATCGAGTCGCGAGGGGCGGGGCCAAGTTCGGCGGCCTAATTACGCGAGAAAAATTATTATGAAATCAGTTGCGCTGACACCGCGGCACTATGCGATAGTGCAATTGGGAAATATTGTGTTCTGCTTGGAAAATAAAGTGTTTGCTTGTGACTTGCCGTAAACAAGTGTCTTTTATTTCAATCCTCCATTCCAAAATTAACAATACGTAAATGACCTATTAGCTCCGTTTTATCTGACAATATTCGACACAGATTTACAAGTATTTAACAGTATTTGTCGCAATTCCATCAAATTGACAATATATAAGGACAACGTACAATACCATAAAGTAACTTAAAAATAGCGAGTCGTCAGAGAGGTAAATGCTGATGCGAATACAAATGAATTATCAACAGTTGAAAACACTTGTTGCAAAATTTTTAGTTAAGAGGGGCTCAAGTTTCTGCAATTGATTCGTGTTTCGTTCATACATGCAGCACCTTGCTTTGATCTTTTCCCACTGGTGACAAACTGCAGGAATGCTGATAGAAGATGGCACAGGAACGGACAAACAATCGCGCATTGCATTCATGATTTTGATTTTCTCGATCCTCCATTT
This sequence comes from Eupristina koningsbergeri, assembly GCA_018907245.1. NCBI lineage: Eukaryota > Metazoa > Arthropoda > Insecta > Hymenoptera > Agaonidae > Eupristina > Eupristina koningsbergeri. Next base: position 1,360,048 of record JACCHV010000012.1, on the reverse strand, counting down.
CTTTAGTTAGTAATTGCATGCTTCTCGATTATTCGTTAACAAAAGTTTTTTCTTTCTCTCTATTTTTTTCTTTTCTTTTTCATTTATCAATATTACGATTATTTATCATAAAGAAAAGACACCAAAAATGCCATTGATTAATAATCAACGTGACAGAATGAAAAATAGTGTTAATAGAGGAAATGGATTTTTAAGGAAACGAAATATCTAATCTGTTTCTAGATTGCTTAATCGGTATTTGGATAGAATAATCCATTGGAGAACGATAATACGAGCTAATTGATTAGTCTTTTCCTTCTGTTTTCCAACGCCTCTCTCATTTATAATTCGAATTGCTTCCGTTAAAATATCACCATTCGAAAAGGCAAAATCTTGCAGTACAAATAAATAAAGGTAAGAGTATGTTCATGGATGAATATTGTTTTTGAAACCATATAAATGTAGAAAAATTGGAGCCCAGAGCAACTGTCTATTGTTCTTAGTAAACATCGTATTAGTCATTTTTAGCTCGAAAAAAATAATCTTGTTGAAAGCAACTAAACGCAGGGTAAATAGTTTTGATGTATTAAGTGATAAACAGGCGTTTCCCCGAAGAATGTGTGCACCTTGCCATTAACAAGGACGTAATTCCCGTCTTCCAAGGCTAGATAACCAAAGTGAGTATGCACGTGTGACACCCTACTGAACAGGGGCGCGTATTGTATTACCAAATAGGACATGGGGACTCTAATCCAGGACTGAGGATGACGAACGATAATGCCTTACCCGAACTATAATTACATATAATGTGGCGTGGCCGCGACTCAGAATCTATTATTAGGTACTTAAGAGGCACCAAGTCAACGATCGACATATTGGTAATTGAATCGAAAGGACTAAATATATCACTAAAAAGCTCGCTGCTAATTTATTTCAGCAAAATTTTTTTCACTTTCAGCATAAAGTTGTGATGTGTTAACGATGCAAATAAAGAAAGATTAATCATTGAGTTCTTTAAATGTGCGAGTATTTTACTTTTTATTAAGCTCGTAAGAATAAAACTGAGAGATTACTTTTTAATATATTTCGCTGTGCATATAAATTATTCATCAAGGCAACTCCTAAAAAATTGAGAAATTAGCAAAGATATATCTTGATAAAATATTTTTGCATTTCCATGTTTGTTCGAATAGTAGGAGTAGGTTAATTACATCAAACTCAACTAATATTACAATTTGTATGCCGTGCACAAAATGAATATTGATGAATGTTGTGGAAGTTAAAACTGTATTAATAAAGTCATTTTAATGAAGGCAGCGTGTAATAATGTTTTGAAACAATAAAAATATGTAATGTATTCTATTTTTTCCCACGTGTACACATAAATAATTGTATACAGCTCGTCGTAACTTTTAAGATTTAAATGACCTTCCGAAAGTGACCGGAAAGCCCACACGTGCGTGTACACCCACGCGCGGTAACTCTAGGCCTTATATAATTCCTGACTATCTTGTCTAGACTTGTTCGAGTACACTTTTTATTGGAGCCTTAGTGAAGCCAATCGTTCTTCATAATCCGGCGAAAGCATTTCCAGAGGTCGTTGAGGATCCAAGTCATCGATACGGGGGATCATCCTTGACTATGGGCAGGAACAAAATGTGGTCGTATCCTGATTAGCGGTTATTGTTGGATATTTAATTGCAGCTGTGACCTCGCAGCAGCCACAACGAAGAGATGCGGGTGCGTCGTGTGTGCAATCAACATGACAAACACATTTTATTCCATCGAGTGACACTTCCGGCTTCCTCTGGGATAAAAGAACAGCAGCGAAATTTTTCAACTCTTTTCACGATATTCGTCCTTTCACGCTGGAAAAAGTATCGATAAGCCATGTTTCACAGGGAAAGTTGTGTGCTGAATTATAAATCGACGCTAAATTTGTAATAAAGCCAGAGGAAGTGTTTTTTCTGTTTTGCGTATAATGCGTAAAATTACATGCAAATGAAAAAGTAACACGCCAATGATCGTAACATTTGTAAAAAGCGATATGTGATTGTGACTACGTGAATTTTTTACTCGTACTTTGGAAACCAAATTTTTCGTCTTGTGGCTCGTTTATTTTTCAGGGAAGGGAATAATCAATAATGCTTCGATGGCATTTCAAATGTGAGACCATGCGTGCAAATTTATACAAATTCACTTGAAAATTTGCCTTTCGCCTTAGCGATCTTTGCGATATAGCTATACACCAATCTTCAGTGTTATTTAACGATATGTTCGATTTAAAAAAAAAAAAAAAAAATTTAAACGCTAGTTTTTGGTACTTTTAATACCGGCAAAGCCAAGAGTTGAATCCCAGGTCAAGTGAACTGCATCTAGTACACATTTTTTAACTTTTGGCTTTTTGAAGCGGAGTCTTAATACCCTGATGATACGTTATTACGAAACTTATTGAATATCACTTTTTACTCAACTATCAAAAGTCAAACCCACTTTTAGCTTTGATGTTCAACAGTTACTGGAGTAACTCACATGATCAATGAGGTAATCGAGATTTGGAATTACAAGCACATTATCGGACGCTATCAAATATATATATATATATAATTTACGCTAAATGTTGAAGCACATATTATGATGCATAAAAAATGCTGAACAAATAATAGATCGATAGATGAGTACATTTAACCGCGAGGAGTTTCTGTATTACGGAGTAGCTTTAGTCAACCGAGACGGCTTCCGGTTCAGTTCATACCGATGCGAGATCTAACTCCAAAGGAATAAAAATTTACGTAAAGGAAAAAAAGATTAATTTAAAGCGAAATCAGTGGCCTAGACTTTTATTTCACTTAACTATAGAGAGGATAATTCCGACCGCAGTACTTTTCAATTCAAGCAAAGTGCTTTGCTTTTCATCTCGCGCAAAAAAGACGATCGCCTCAGTGGCGGCAAGAAAGGACTGCCACTGCCACAACAAAGGAGGCTACAATTGCGAAGAAGTGATTCTTCACGGATGCAGTAGAATGAAAATAAAAGTGCGCGCGAGTGAAGGACATCCCCGTGATATTTCTCGCTACATCTGCCCGTGTAATGCACGCGGATGACGTCGGTATTGTCGAGGAGTTGCGCCTCCCGTTGACGGTGAGTAAAGAAAAACCGGAAGCACGGCCCGGCGCGTTCGCTCACGGATGTAGTGAGGGCAGAAGTGAGAGAGAGAGAGGTCGCGCGATCAGTACTGGAACGAATGACGCCCGCCACACTGTATGCTGTAATACGACTTTACCAGTTGTTCCCCCTCACGAATCAAGTTCGTGTTCTTGTCGTGATATAACTCTCTCTATCTCTCTCTGTCTTTCTTTTTCACTATCTTTATCTCTACCATCCCTTATCGTATTGTACAATATTTTATTTGCAAATTTTTATACGAATGCTGCAAGAATAAGAAGATTTATTTGTCAATGCATACTTGTTTTGCTCAGAGTAGTTTTCAAAGATTAAAGGCAGGTATCTCGCTAACCATTAAAGATCAATGATTATTTTTAATTTAAGCATAGTCATTTTTTTTGATAATTGTAATAATATTTTCGATTAAAGTTTATGGCAAGTTTGAGGCCTTGGACACTACACATCCATCAGTTGTGTAATGCCATGTAAGAATTTTTGATAATAGAGAATATTCTCTCGAAAGTTCACACGTGCAGCGAAAAAGAAAATTTACCCATTACGCAAATTCACGCGTACGTGACTCCCGATACCTCCTTCAATAATAAAAATAATAATAATAAAGATAATAATAAAGATATAATGTTAAAAGGAGTAAATCGTGAGAGGTACTCACGATTTTTCTTACGCAACATCAACTGCCACTGGATTGCAGCCCATGAGGTTAAAGCGTAACATGTCACCGACCAATCCGGATTGGATCGCGCAGTAGGGGGTTTAGTCCATATTAGCAACAGGTGCAGCGAATATGCACACATTTATTTATATTTATGTATAAATACAATCGGTTCCTACAGTTCACTCTCTTATTTAAATTATACTTGTAATCAAATTGTACTAGGAATAGTAGTAGGTCGAAGATAAATTATTAACCGAGTTCCTATCTTACTAGTCCTGATAAATTGTGTTTGAAAAGGTAAAATCGTAATTAAAATCATAATTCTTATTCGCTTTTTTTTAAATTAGAATTTTACTTTTTTAGAAATGTTCATAATTACAATAATGATAAAAGTGATTTCATTTTAATCCTGTACTGTGCAAGGAATTAGAAATTTTCAATTAAAATTAATTACTTATAATTAGCTTGTGTTAATTTAAACGGAACAAAAATGGTATATAATGCCGAACCTTTTCTGTTTTAAAATAAATTTTGAATATTTTCTGTTTACAAAACGCTATGTGCCATTTATAGACCCTGGTTTGGATGTATATAAAAGTGTGCTTTAATTTTTTATTTTTCAAAAAAAACCATGTATTTTCTTGGAATCTAAATGTAGAATGTTTTCTGAAGTATATATTTGAAATAATATTTCTCGTAGCTTTAGTGTATTTTGAAAAAAGTAGTTATTTACTTTAGAATATAAATAATGCAAAGTACTTTATCGGTTTTACACCCATTTTCAACAATAATCTACACTTATTAAAATGCAAATTCCTTAACATAAAAAAAAAATTTTTTACGGAAAGTATAACAAAATTTTATCTATATTTATAGATAATATTTTGTTTTAAAGTTAAAATTTTTTGCGCGGGTGATTATTGGAGGGTATTTATCGGTAGACACTACAGGATTAAAGGTTTCCAAAAACTACGAGAGGAAAAGGGGTATTCTTGCAAAAACGCTTGGATATGAAAAGTTTATATGTTTTATCAAGCTTGTAAACAAAAAGATCATAAAACGAAAGTTTTAGCACCAGATGCCTTTTTAATTCTGTCCATGTCCTGAATGTGCGACGAGTCGAAGTGAGAAGTTCTCACAGAAAGCATTTCTCGCTCGTCCCTTCGAAACAAAAACGACGATGAGCCGGCACATCGCAGTGGTGTCGAAGGAGAATTTCTCTCTCTCTCTCTCTCTCTCTTATATCTATCTATCTTCTCCCAATCTCCGATGAAAAGGCACTTGAACATTTCAAGGAGAAAAGTTCCCGATGATGGACTTGGACCACGTTTCGATCGGATTTTGAGAGCTGGGCGACAGAGATAACGCGCAGGCACTGCGGTTCTCTCGTTAATTGGAGCAGAAAAAGAATCTCGGGAACAATATTATTATGATTAATGTTACTCGGGATTTCGCGGAGTTCTTGCGAAAAATTTATGAGAAAATATTTACATTGCGCTTCGCAACGCGGGAGCTCGATCTGTGCAAATAAACTCGAACGAGTCCGCACATGGGAGCAAAGTCCAAACTTGGGCGAATGGATGCACATGGGATTCGTGTATCAATAGCCTCGCACCCTTTTAAAGTTCTCACTAATAAGATGCAGTCAATGTGGAACTGCTCCCCGGTGCCGTGAAAAACAGTTTTCCAGTTCGACTCTTACTCTTTCCCAAAGTAGAATAGAACTCGCAATGGCGCCCAAGAGGAATTAAAAACAAACACCCCGTTCCAAGTAATTTTGAATCTTGCATCCGTTCGACCTCGATTGAGTATTTTCCTCTGGAAAATGACGGGTAGCCGAGGAAAGTAGTACCGGAAACTCTTAATACGAGTGGCTGGATCTGGTACTGGTCGCTAACAGGAGACTATGCAAGGTTACGGAAAAAATGCCCCTAACAGATGTAATGAACGCCGGGGCCACTCGAAGGTTGAGACGCATCTCCGACCGCGGGAGTTCTCGAGGAGATCGTATTACGATGTGAGGGGCAAGGAGAGAGAGAGGGGGGGAGGGAGAGAGCGTGCAAAAAGGACATGAAACCACACGGCTACACATTGCAGTTGGTTGGTGGGCCATCGTGAGAAATGAAGGCACACAACCCGGTCTTTCCCAGGACTGTCTTTTCCCAATTTTTCGTCCTTTTCTTATCCGTCTTATTTATGCTTTTCATAAGGGAGACGACGATATGAAATGCTCGATCCGTTTTTCCCCTGAGTAGTAGTAGATGGTAAAGCGCGAGGGACCGCGCGCACAGCTGCGTCAATTAATTCCAATCCGTTTCGTCTGGCTATTTGCGTTATGACGTCAGCCCCTTAATGACCCCTACACATTGGGTGTATTCGCGTTAAATGTCGCGTCTCCGTCGGCTAGTACTTTTTATTGTCCCCCCGACACCCATTTTTACTTTTATTGCGCCTTGGTATCAGTTGCGCCTTGATGGTCCGAGTTCTCACGCGTCCTCCACTGTGATTGGAGAGTGAGCGACAGAAATCAAAATGACCAACTGCTAATACGCGAAACATTCGTACGCTTTCAAATGGCGAGTTATGGCTCGAGTAAAACAACGAGGAGGCGATAAGGATCGAGTGCTCGGAAGAAAAGAAAGTTGGACGTGGTCGGGGGTAAGTCGTGGAAAGATAGCTCGTGGCAAACATACTGACCTGCTGGGGTACCGTGTCTGCGGGGGAGAAGCTCGAGAGGCCGGTGAGGGGTGCAAGGGAGGCGCAGGAGGAGGCCCTCGAGGGTGGCGGCGTGTGCCCGGGACTCGGACTCCCGCTGCCGCAGCTGCTGGTGCCGCCGCTCGAGGCCAGGCTCACACTGTCGGCGCGACCCCGCCACGGCGAGACTGACACGTGCTTCAGCATCCCACCGATGATCCTCTAGTCGATGATGCCGCTGCAAACCCTACAGCAGAATGGACCAAAGAGATGTACACAGAGAAGGGGAGAAAGCGGAAGGGCAAAGCAAATACGAGGGTCATTTTTATGGAGCGAGCGGCGCGATGAAAGGACGCGATCGGAATGAAAAACCGCGTCCGCCCAGTTTTCCGGCGGAAGAGGCGGAGGACGGCTTTTCTTTGTGCGCGGGGGAGGAGGTGCTTACCTGCGCTTAACTACGGGACAAACGCGAAGTTAATAATGCGCGACATGCTGAAATTTTTGTCACCCGCACCCACGAGGCTTTTGCGTCGCGATCCCCGGGTTGACCTCGGGCTTATTTGAATAATTTTGCATGCTTGCTCATGCTAATCGCGATCCAAGAGAGAGCGCGTACTTGATTTATGCATGTATTCCGTATTGTTATGACGGATGGGGCACCGATGAGTGATCACGTGGGAGCGAGTGTATTCTCGAATCGAACGGCGTTGTCCTGTTGTTGTCCCCGTCATCGTCGTTGTTCGTAGTTCGATCACGGGTTGAACAATGCTTTGAATTTATTGGCTGATATGGAAAAAATACCGGCGTGAGTTGCGCACTCGCGTTGTTGTACGACTGCACGTAAAAAAAGCCGCCCGAAGCAATGAGAGCACTCGCAAGTAAACAAGCTATTCGATTGGCGATCTTTATGCAAATGGGATAAAAATAATATCGCCAAGCTTTTTAGCCGAGCGGCATTACAGTTAAGCTAGCACGCGCTTATTCAGGAGGTGCGGCAAATTTAAAGGAAATCTGTGGGTGAAGAAGAAACAAGCAGCACGAATTTAATTGAATCTCCACGAGCACACCCGCACATGGCTTGCTCCGATTGTTAAAGCGCGACTCACCGTCACCAAGTGCTGTGCGCTCCTCGAACTTTGCCTTCGTCCGGATCGTCCTGGTTGGTCTTCACTACTCGCGGACGTCAATGCACGTTATTCGTGTTTGCGTGACAAACAGGTGTGATCGAGCGACGGTCCATGGTGGCGATGTGCACTAGGTTACCACTGGTGCGCGCACCTCGAGTGCGCCGAGGAAAGTGCGGACAGCGAGCGTACGTCGGGCACGTCTGGACTCGCGCGACGCTCGACTACGACTGAGACTTCGGAGGTACGCGCGCGTCGGCGAAGGAGCCCGACCTTTCTGTCGAGGCGGGGGCGTCGGGCCCGGAGAGGGGGTCGAGCGCGTGGACCGAGAGTCTGCGCGAAAGCGGGGGAAAGGAGGAGACGAAGGGCAGAGCCGGTCATTTTTTTATTTTCTTTTTATTTTTTATGCGTACTCCGAAGCCTTTTCTTCTCTCCGTTTTTGCGCCATAAATGTGAGAAACTCTAATAAACTTATCAGGCGGCTCGTCTTTAGACATAACCACGATCACGGAATTCGGCGGACTTGTCGTAGTCCAAAAAATCCTCGCCTAGAATACTCTTTTATTGCTTCGGCGTATAATTATGCGTCTCTCTCGATCTGATTTCTGCGGACTCCGATAATCCTATTAACAGGTAGTCTACCTTTTATAACTTTACAATAATGTAGCTTGGGCTTTCCTCGACTTGTACGAGATCTCTCGCGAACCATAAATTATGCATAATTTTATGATTTACAATGCTCAATGGTCTGGACGTTCATTACTCTATTAGATAAAATTAATGTTGCGAAGTCGGTGCGAATGCATTCCTTGGCGGTTATAAACACCACAAGAGAGTGCATTCTCAAATTTGACTGCTTTAGAGAATTTTTTAAATTACTCACACTTGCCGTGAGTATATTTTGTATGGAAATGATTCTTTCAAGACTTGGAAATGCATATCGCCACATCCACAATAAAAAAGTTACGTCCGTTTATAAGCAGGACTCGATTCTCACGTGTTGTTGAAAAACGGAAAAGTTAACAATAACAATTGGAAAAGCCGAGATGAAATTTCATTCATTCCCCTCAGGAGTGTCTGTATCAAACTCAAATAATTGAGTGTCGGGTAAATCACAAGAACTATCGGCTATCGACCTCATCTCAGGCGCGTTCGACTCGTAAAAGTGAAAAAGATCAAAGTGGAATCGGAAGCGATTATTCAAGTTGCTGAGAGACGAAAGGGAGATTTGATTTTGGATTCGCAGAGCGTCCTCGTATACCTGCATTGTTGGTCCCTGTATATTGTTGCCTGAAGGGAAACACGCGCCCACCGTATTTTGATGGGCCGCATAAGAATGAGTCCCTAGATAGGCGCTAGAGGCCCCCAAGGATTCTTGCAAGTGCGTTGGAGGAGGGACCACTCGAGGCCAAATTCGACTAGTAGATTGATTTTACCTTCCTACCGATGCCTGTGAATTCAGGTTCCTTCCTAACATCGATTTTCGAGTTGCTCGTTTGCTTATTTTGAAATGACCTCTTAATTCATCGATTTCGGATGTCCCATGATGAATTACAAATGGCCTTTTCTTGAATTTTCATATTGGCTCCAATACATGGTTTTCTCGTAATGTAATCGAGCACAATTTAATTCAGTCGGAGGAGAAGGTGATCGGCGCTTACTGCCACCTCAGAAACTTACGAAATAACCTCCGATTCTTTATATTTGTTTTGTGACTGGTTTTACATGAATTCTAATATAAACTAAAGGTCCGAACGCATTATAGTCTTAAACGCGTCTATCAGTTAAGCTTTGACGTGGTTCCCTCCTTCTACGGTAATAGACAAGCATTCGATTTCCCCTTATTTTATGACTCGGACTCACGAAAATCGCTGCACACGCAAATTTTCTATTTGAGTTTGAAACGTCCAGTCCGTTTATCCAAGACTCAAGAGACATCCTTAGGAAAAACACGAACGAAAAAAAAGGGGGGCTCGAGCGAATTAGGGTCACAAAACAAGAGGTTGCGAAGAAAAGCGGAAGGCTCGAAAAGAGAAAGGAGCGCCCGGCCTTTTTCTATTGCCGTGCAATAAAGCCTGCAACAATGTATCGAGAGTTCGATCTTTGTGACCTGTGGAGGAGGAGGGTCGAGATCTCGGGCAACGAGTGCTTCTCATCATCCACCGTAGCATCTCTCCCTCTGCATCTCTCTCTCTCTCTCTCTCTCTCGCTCTGTCTCTCTCTCTGTCTGTCTCTCTCTCTCTCTCTCTCTCTCTCTCTCTAACGCCGAGGCCACAATGATGGAGGCGTCAATTTTCCGATCTCGTGCCTGTCTCTATCCTGTAGAGCTCATTGTATCAGTGCGACTTCGATGGAAAGTGACTACAGGAGGAAATTACGCCTACGCCGGGAAAGGACTATCTGGAGGTGTCGCGAGTACGCGTGGGAGAATCAGTCACTTGTTCGCCGAACTTTCAGACGTGCGAATCGCTTTGAAGCCTGAGAAAACGTCGATGAAAAGCGCTGATAATGAACGTTTTGGCTCATTTATACTTGCGCACGGGTATTTTACTTTATCTTTTTATAAAGTTGATGAGTTAATTGATGGGAACTCTACTCGGAAATTGGCCTACATTTACATGTAAGACGCATTCTCATCGATTTACAATTTATAATTAGCGGCGTCTTTATTGTCGGAATGTTGCTAAGAATAGTTTGACGCTGGATAGCGAGTTGATTTTTACAAACAAGGTCTCGGTAAAAAATGGTCTTCGTAAGAAAAATGATTTCGAGTAGTCGATTAGAATACAGTTTACCTGCAGCTCTTGAGGTCGTAATTGGGCGCTCCAATGCAAATACAGATGCAGATAGAAAAAAAAAAGCGGAAACCGAAGGGATCCTCCACATTTAAAGATCTGGGTGGGATCGGATGCTGAGACTTCGGAAAAATGCGAAGACGCGGAGCGGTCACGCCGAGTAATTTAAAGCGAATCTCGGATACCCCGGGTCCTCGACCCTACGGATGCTGGGGCCGAGCGCACGGACCGGAACCCCGAACCGCTGAAACTGTGCGCAAAGGAATTCCGAAATTACACCTTTCACGCCGAAACCTGGAGAATAGCAAGGGAGGCTGGCGGAGTGGGAGGGGGAGGAAGAGCCCGCGGGATCGAGGCTGGACCGCGCGGCACATGCTCTACTCCAGTTCAATGTGGCTGCAACAATTTGCTTTTCTGTCGGTGTCAATGAGTCTTTGTAGCTCAAAGGAACTCCGGAGCGTATATTGCTCGCTCACGACAAAGACGCGCTTTTTGTCAATGGACAAATTCTCTGTTTATTATACCCCGGGGAAGATTGATGCAGCGGTAACAGGAATTTTTCGCTCTGCATTCTCATTGACATCGAGCCAGACAATCATTTTTTACAATTACGGACGCATGAAGAACCAATTGATGAATGACATAATGAAGACAGTAAATAAACCTGAAAAGCAAAATAAAAAATATATCCACGTTACGTTTTATTGATATTTCCTCCTGTATTACCGAGACGTATGAAATTTTGTTTCCTCACTTGGCTTTAATGTATTCTTAAATAAAACTTATTCATCCGATATTTTTATTCGTTTATCATAATAAAAAATTTTTGTCGCGCATATGATTTTACGGAAAATATAAATCATCACAATGGACTTCACTATACTAGGCTTGGGTCATTTTTACATTCCTTGCGGTAAGAACCATGGTATATCGCAACGTGGAAACAACGAAGACAAGAAAGCAGAAGCTACAAAAGACATTAGAATATAAATAACAAATGGACTCGGCAGAATGTAATTGATTGGATTTCGTTCGGACAAAGACGGAGACAAATTTGGGATACCGCGAGCGACAATGGCATGTAGTCATTTTCTTTTTTTCTTTTTTTGCCATTGCAGTATAAAGTGCATATTGGTCAATTCGCGTGTCTCAAGTAGTAACCCGAGGTCATAGACATCGAGGTTGCTGACGATGGTCCTTTTCAAGGATTCGCGATCAAGGAAACCCTGTGTCTCGGAGATGCCACGTTCGGAACATTCATTTACGCGAACCATGCATGCGGGTTTCGCGAATAAACATACGCGTTTCTCTCCATCTTCCATGGCACTGAATTGAGCCATCGTGTACCAGAAAAACGAGAATGACCATTACATGAACAAGTTTTTGTTTTAGAACTACAAGTAAATGCAAATGTTTGACCTACTCTCTCACTCTCTCTCTTCCTCTCTCTCTCTCTTTCTCTCTCTTTCCCTCTCTCTCTCTCTCTCTCTCTCTCTCACTTTTTCTCTTTCTCTCTATGTATCGCTCGTTCTTCCATATTTCCAAACAAAAATGAACGAATGATTCTCCGCTTTATTTGCTTTTACAATAAGGTTATTATTTCAACTTAGAATTTGAATCGAATGATTAGGCACGCTGTTATCTATTTGGTTTGGCAACGATTATCCGTCTTTCGCTTTCTTTACATAAATTAAATATAATTGTACAAAAATTTCTTTATCGTACGGCAAAAACCAAAACATTTATCGCATTCCGTTGAACATAAATATCAATATTCGAGTCAAAAAACTTAAATATTACAATTTAAATAAAATACGCGTCTAAAATTGTGTTATCGAATGTACGGGTTATCAGTATTCAAAGATTTACATTATACGTTTAAATTACATTATACGAAAAAACCCCGGGTGGTGTTTGTAAGACACCAAGAGTCTACCAGTGTAAATAATCTAAATGATTATTTTAGATTTTTAGCTCCGCTTTGGGAGTAAATAGCAATTGTGAGCAAAAGAGAGAAAATGTGAGGCGATGGGTGAAGAGAGGATGTGATGATTGATGAAACGGCACAGGTCCTTATAGTTACAAGCATTTATTGGACGGATATACAAATAATATTAGAGTGCACTAACTGCGCCCCAGTCGATAGTTTTGAGAAGATATTGTACGAATCCCATCCATCCTACTTGAAAAATGGCTGAATGTCGACATAGGATAGAATTACTCGGTGTCAGGAATAATTGTCCAACAGTTCTTGGCACATATTTTGCAAAACAATAATCGCTTATCATTCTCAGCGGCGGTGGAATGTGTTTTTTGCAACGTGGAAGCCTATGTGCGAGAGATCGAATAGAATTATATCATAAACATTTTCCCGGCCGCGCAGATCGATCAATTTCCCTTCTCCCCGATACCAATTGCGGAAACGCGCTCGGGCTCGATCGCATCCGGTCGCTCGGATAATTGCCCAAAAACTTGTGCAACTCTCGTACAGCAGCTCGTGCCCCGGGTAATTTAAACTCGTCCTTTTAAACCTGGAGCTGGGGCGAGACAAAGGCTTCGCGTGCGATCGGAATCGCGATGTTCGTCTCCACCAGGACGTCTCTTTCCCACAGGTGCGCGCCTACGCCCACACACACCTGCATAAAACCGCGACGCGGCTCGTCCCCTACGTATAATTATCCGATGCGTTATTTATGCGCATCATTAGTCGGGAGTGGGGGCGAGTTTTTTCGTGGGGGACTCTTTTCTCGATGCCGGCTCGGAAAATTGCAAGCAACTTTGAAGATTGGGTAGATTGTTTAAAGGGGGAAAGCGCGAAGGAAGGTATTAGTGTTGCTAATGTCGCAATAGACTTTTCCCTCCGAGAACCATTGATTTAGAGACGATAATATGCGAAGAACAGCCGAGGAAACGAACCAAGTACGAAAATGTAAAAAGCCGGGGCTTTGGTGGTTGGTTGCGTGCACATACTGTGGTCGCAGTGGTTTAGCACTCGCGAGGAGGAAAGAACGGTAAAGAAAAGACAGTCAGGAGGAGGAGGAGGAGGAGGAGAAGGAGGAGGAGGTGGAGGAGGAGAAGGAGAAGGTGGAAGAGATTGCGTCTTCCATCTCACCTTGCAAGGCGAACCTGTTCCCGGGACGCAGTGTCCCTGCACTCTTGCGGTCCGAAAGTAATAGGCTCGTGTGATCTTTAAATTTCAGAGCAATTCCCATCCTTTGTACAGAAGGGAAAGGGCTCAAAAAAAAAGCCCTCATCATATTCCATCGAGTAACATCGCGCACAAATTATTTTGTGAATGCAGTGAGAACAAAATCGCCAGGTTTTGTTCCCTTCGCTCCCTTTCGCTCGGCTAATTCGGACACAATAGATTCCTCACGTGATCCGATCATCACCTTCTTTTTGAATTTTACTCTAAGGCTTGAGGCGCCTTCGAAATATCTAATTATAAATATGGACTAGACGAATAGTCTACAGAGATATGATTTCTGCTTGGAATTTAGTCAATGCTAGCCAAATAATGTAAATCGGATAAGATTTGTTGATGGAGGAATTTTAACACTTATTAAACCGATTTTTTCTTTATTTGTAGGACAAAGATATACAATTGCGTCATTTATTTCTATTGCTACATATTTTAATGTCAATGTAACATTGCATGTACATGTTATATGCGTAAATTATAATTGTTGAATGAAACTTACTTATTGGCTAATCCCTGTGATACTAAATGTAAACAGTTACTATTGAAATGTGAAGTAGAAAATTGATATAAAGGCTGACTTACGCAATAGGTTTCATAGATCCAACTATAAAGTAGTTAGATTCAATCAACAGCTTGTATAAAGCAATTACTCAAGCATTGCGTTTAAAGCTGCATAAAATTTCCTTTCCATTATTTAAAAAATTATCAATAATTTGTAGCATTGTTATTTTAAAGACAATGACACAAATAGCGCTTAACAGGGTTACACAAATGAAAATAATATCGACTCATTGTTATCAATATCGGTAAGGCCCTTTCACAAAAAGCAGTAAATGGAAAATAAAACGAGGGCGCTGATAAGAGGTAATAACGCGCTGTCACAAATTAACAGCTATTGCTCGTAACCATTTCGCTCCCCCTGTCTCGGGAGTCAACCTCTCCTTCCTATCCGAAATCTCCCGAATCGGCAGATCCTCTCTCGCATTCGTTAAAGGACTTAAGGTCTCGATCGCCAGCTAACGAGGTTCCCGTTGCTGCGATCCAATTTTTCAAGCATGTAACGCACGCGCACAGGCTCATATCCCACCTCATTCATTCCAACTCCGTTATGGGGTGGGGGCGGGGGCGGAGACGGAGGGAAGTAAAAAAGTGAGAGGAAAAAGGAGTTCACTCGCGATAAGACTCTCCCAAACCCTTTCTGCGTGCAAATAATCGTTGTTCTAACATTGTAATAAAACCTTTGCGGCGCCTCTTTCTTCTCTTTTTCCATGTGCACAGAGCTCCTTTTATTTCATCCTACACACGCACTCGTTCTCTTTTTTTTTTTTTTTTTTTTTTTTTTTTTTTTTTTTTATTGCAGTGTTACATGGACGTGTACAACTGAGAATTTGCCTCGATAACACGTGAGCAAACAGTCTCATGGAAAATAAAGATTTCGATCTGACTTGGAGAGACTCGAGTGTTTCTTTTCGTATAAAAGAAAAGATATTGTTTTTTTTACGCGGCCTCTTGTTTAAATTAAATAAAAATGGAATGCTCTCAGACGAAATTAGATTCAAGTGAAAGATATTATCATTAAAAGACAATATTAATTATCAAAGTTACACATTGAAATGTGCTATTGAGCTGGTAGCGGTAAACTGGAGGTTGATGATTAAAGACATTTGTTTTTAGAAATAATACGATATAGTTGTATTTATAGTTGGGATGCACACGCAATAAGCATTATCTCCCAAGGAAAAAGTTTAAAAGTTTTATCCGAATGCGCCGTCAGCTTGGGATGTGCATATTGTACGTGGCAACCGATGACTAGAAAATTAATCGGTTGCTTCGACTTTAAATGCTGCCAAGTAGATGCTGCGCTCAGAGCTGCAGGTTTTGCGTTTCGCGAAACAAAAGTGCATCCTCCACGCGTACGCGTTAACATTCGAGCGAGTCATCATCTCCAGGACACGCGGGATTAGTCAACAAACCCTTTATTAATCTTTGATTCCCACAAAAGAAAAGAGATGCTGCTGTATCCGTGTACTCACGGTCCAGACAAACAACACCGGGCCTCCCATTCTCATACACACATATTTTACTTACCAGCCACGAACCTTGCCAGGTACGAAGGCAAGGATCGACCGAATGCCCGTTTCCTTTCCCAGTGATGATCCCAACATTTCATTCGTCCCTCCTGAATTCGTGCCGAGCAGCCGATTCCAGAATTAGGCATAAAAAGATTTTTCAAAATCCCGCACATGCCCTGGTTTTAGTAGTGGAAATTTACAATTTTTTGTTATTACAAGTGACAATTTAATGTGCAGACTATTGGCGCATATCGTGAGTCCTTTTTAGATTACGACAACTGATATTTGATCAAGGCAGACCGATTTATGATTGCTGATCCTCTTGAACAAATATCATTGAGCTCATTTGTAATTGGGGCGTGAACGATTAAAGATCTCCAATATAATATTCATATCCGTAATAACAAAGATATATAAGAAAATGATTTATTAATTAAATATTTATCATGATACAATGATAATGAGGTAACTCTTATTTTATCAATTAACTTGGTAAATTTTCTTTTGTTAATAAAGATTAGCAATTGTATTTAAAGATCTTGTTGGTAATTAACTCACTAAAAAAAATACATACATAATAAAGTAAAAAATTCAAATACCTTGCCTTTAATTACACGTAATGAATATTGTAAATATTTTATAAATATTCTTGTAAATGCAATTGACTTTCTCGGCACCTATTAAAACAAATACATTAATTTAAATGATTATTTTTTTTTATTTTAGTAATAATTAATTACCATTGTGACGAGAATGGAGCAATCCTTTTAAAGAGTAAGTATTGACACAATAAATAAATATTGAATAAAGTAAAATACACATTTTTATTTTGGCTTTTTAAAGAAATAAACCAATCGCATAAATAATTCATCCGGCTATTGATTAATTGTAAGCAATGTGCAAAAAAGTACTTCGCGAAGAGCAATATATCGAAAACATAAAGTAAATTTGTTATTTTAAAAAAATTGCGTGGCCAATAATTTTTCTGAATAAACGCAAACTCAAAAATAAAAATCCTTTTTCCATGGTTTTGCAATGTCATTCAGCGAAAATTCGAAAAAGGTTAAAAAAATAGTTAAAAAATAATTTGTATGGCGGTTTCCAGTAAATTTGTGACCAGATATCTTTTCTATTAGGTCGTTATGTAGCTATTGTTCCTTTTGGCATAGGCGTCATGTGACGACGATGTCGACAAGGAATATCCTCGTGACAGGAGTGGCTTAGCCGAATATGTGGGTCGATCTATAGGTGTTTCATTCGCGCCTCGTGAGATTTTTCTTTAAAAATCAGTTGTGCCGATGACTTGTCCTTTTTTTCGGTCAGGAAACAGGCGTTCCTCGGGGATGTGTAAGCCTTGCGGGAATGTCGGGTTTTTCGGGTACACGGGACCCACGCAGAAGTCCCAATAATGTGGTCAATGGCGTTTAAAATTACTTCGCGCCTGTTAAGCAGCGAGAAATTAACTATTATTCAATAGATCGAATTCTTTAAGACATTCCTAGAACAGGCTTTCAACGCGCAATGTATCGAAACCACAAGATTTATCGCCCAGGACAGGTTTTTTGAAATAAGGACTCGATCTTTCCTCAGCTTCCAATCGTGAGCTTTCTCCACGATTTTTCGTACACCGCAAGCTTCGGTTTCCGTAAAGCAAAGATTTCCGTGCAAAAAACGCGTTTTAATCGCAGGGTATGGGGCACATGGGAAAAGTAGGCGGAAGAGTAGCGGAAAAGCATGGGAAAAGGAGCTCGTCTCGGTAGTGCACGAGGAGAGCTTTATCTACGAATATCGAATGACGGATGAGTTGCGAGGTGAGGTATACATTACGCGTAAGAAAATGAATACCGGCTGGCCAATGTAAACATTCTCGATCGGCCACCCTCTCGGATAATATCCAATATCCGCGAACAATAGACATTACGCGGGTCGGTTCCGCGGGTCTTTATCGCGGACTCTTGCGTGGATCTCTTTTAGAGAGATCGACCGAAATCTCCTGGTGCTATTGATAGGGACCCGGCCGAGGTTGTCTACTCGCCGGTCCCGTCGCACCAGTAGCATCTCCGCCGGCTTCTGGCACTGCAGCCTTACTCGGCTCCAAATCGCTCTGCTATTCCGCTCAAGCGTCGAGCCTAGTTTTCATTTCCGATAATGTTCTCATTTACCATTCGAATTTAAGAAACAAAAATGCCGGAGAGAGACGCCCTGCGAAGCCGAGTGAATTGTTTATTGCGGGTAAAAAATCCTTTTATTTTTCGCTAGTAAATTTATGGTACTATTAATACATGTGTAGTGTCGAGATTCGAGATTTATTCGTTCGCTCGAGAAAAATGATAGCCGTCTGTATCCGATTTTCTAGGCCATTTTAAAAAAGTCTCGATGCAGAGTGCTGATAGCCCACCTACGCCTACATATAATTCAGATAGCTGGTGGATTTCTAGAAGAGAAAGTGATAAATCAACGCAATTAATTAACTCAACTGTATAGGACTCGTGCCCGTTTTTCTTCTTCCTTTTCTTAAAAAAAAAAAAAAAAACAAAAAAAAACAAAATCTTGTTTAAATATCGAGTTTTATTATTTTAATTATATTCAAATCAATACAACTACCTCTCTCTCTCTCTCTCTCTCTCTCTCTCTCTCTTAACCATGAACTTTTTATTACTTATCCTCGAAGAGTGAATGTATGTATTGCCGAAGACCAGCCCGTCTGCCTAATCTTTAAATGTTGCGACGAGCCATTAAAAACTATCCCACGCGAGCAAACATTTTTGTAGCAGCTCCAAAAGGTTGATTTATGGTAATTATTTCGCGTGATATGCAAGCAGTATCGAGATTGGGGTAACGAGTCTTGACTGGTTTCCAGGAGGAGAGGTGCGCGTCGCCACGCGGACTCCGCGACGCACGCGACAGACGCGACGACCCCAGGAACCGGTTTCCGTAAATTACTTTTTCGAAAGCCTCGGTGTCTTTCTTCTTTGTTTGTCTCTCTTTCCCGGGAGAATGGATTGCGTGCCTCGTGTGCTCTATACGCGTACGGGTCGCCCTCGGAGTGCCAATTGTTTCGGCGACGCCATTGTACACGCCTAGGAGCCATAAATTCATTTGCGTAAACTGAGGGAAAATCCGTAAGAATCGTTTCCCCAAGATCCCTATATATCTGCTGTTGCAATGCAAACTGAAATGCAAAAGAAGTTTACCTTCTTTGGCGATGTACTTTTCTTCTATTTTTGCTGAATGAGCTAAGGCATATTATACGAGTGCTATTACGATTGCTGATTTTGAATTTTTAAAAACGAAAAAATTATCATCAGAGCAGTTAAAGAAAATCCTCAAATTTGCATTAGATTAAAATTATTTGTTATTATTACTGTATTGGGTTAATCGCAATATAAGTTGTGAAGGAGAACCAGTCTTGGCTTAATATTTAATATTATTTTTTTTTATCATCAACTTGAATATATGACAACGGGCACTTTGGCTAATGTCAAGTTCAATAAGATAAGTTTTTCCCAGAAAAATATTTTCACCTCTATTATTACTATCTTATCAATTCAAAGAAAACATCTTATGCACTGCTACTCTTAACAGTTATTATCAGTACTTTAGTAATACGAATACTACTTGTGTTATGTTTCCATTTGCGGGTTGATTAATGAAACGCTGGAATCAAAGTAGAAATCAGCTTTGATCTTATAGCATGTCATGCAAAATTCAAAATAATTGCCAACTATTGAAGAGCACTAATTTTAAACATGATTTAGCAAAATAAAATGCCGAGCTGACCGCTAGAGTGGCTTATTATTATTGTGACTAATACCATTTTTATTTAGTGATGACAAGGAAACATATCACTAAGACTATTAATTCATTGCTATCATTCAAGATTCAATAAATAAATAATTTTTATTTTTCACTGTTGTCGCATATCCTTGTAAAAAAATGGAATTCTGCATTTGCAGCATCTACAGAACAACTCCTCTCCATTTTGTTAATAATATTATTAATAATCAACCACTAAAAAGTATCAACTCTTTCAAGTCGTATTATCCAGGTTTCATAAAATTTATTTACAAAATTTTTTAACTTTGCAGTTTTAAAGGAACCGTCGGTGTCATACTATTTGGACTGTTGCAAATAGTTTTAAGAAAAAGTCCTTATTTTTTTTTATTTTTGACTTAATTTTCTATCTTTTACAACTTTTTAAAATTTAATAACCTTGACCAAATTTACAGTTTTGTTATCATAAAATTTAATTTTTTTTTTTAAATTATTGATATTAATTTTAATAATACACAATTTTATTTTCAAGTATGAAATATGACGATGTATGTATACATTTTTTACACATAAAAATGAAGAATCGATTTATATTTTCATACCAATATTTCATATATTGATTTATTTGTTAAACTTATTGTTTATGAATATAAAGTATAATCTAATTTGATTTGTTTTCCTGTTAATCTTCTGAAACCTTAATACTTCTTATGATTGATGCGTATATTTATTTTTTAATTCATAATAAGCATGATGATATTCATTATATTTTTCAATAAAATTTAATGGAATGATTTCTGGATAACATACGGCCGTAATAAAAAGCTTCACTCATATTATTATAAATAGTAAAAAATATGATATCTTTCCACTGTTTTCGTTTGTGTGTTTATTTTTAACCTCAATTACAAAGTTCAATAATTTGAGTAATTATGCTCAGAGTTTCTTATTATGACCTTCACTTTACATTTGATGTATTTGTATGAGTACTTTTCTTCATTAATCTAAATGAAAGAACATTAAAATCTGTTTTGCTATACGCCTCGACTTATTGATCCACATGAGGTGTGGCTGCAGTAATAAACGCATGCTTAATTACATGATTTTTGAATGTTTGTTTAATAAAGGCGTTCCAACTTTCATATGAAATTTCGTCTGAATATTCAAACAAGTAGAAATCTTATTTAAAAGTCTTATTGGTACTGTGTAAAAAATAAATTATGAAGATGCATCAATCCCAATAGTTAAATATGAATTTCTTGTTAAATTGTAAAATAATAAGTTTATCATGAATACGTTTATAAAAAATTATTTAATATATTTTGATACATTCCTTTTTTTCCATGAAATTATAAAAATGTATTCATTTTGAAATATTAGTCAATACAATAAGATTTTACACATAATTAAATTTAAAGCTCTATTTAAAAAAAAAAAAAAAAAAATTGTCTATTAAATTTCAGCCAGGAAATAATGTTATTTTTTGAATAAAAAATTATACTTATATATACAATTTTATTATTTGTAATAAATGATTTGTAATTCTTTACGAATGAAACTACATATGGTGTTATATCAGTATTCATTCATTTGAATATTTAGAGCATAAACCATTGAAATATTGTAAAAATTAATGGCAAACAGATTATCTTTATCTCATTATCTTTAGAATTATATTTTATCTTATATAATTTTTGTGGTTTCTATAATTTCTATAATTTTTTTTTTATGTTTCTTCTAGTAAAACGAGTTTTATGATAAATTCAAATGTTGTAAGGAAATATCAGATTTGCGGTTACCTTTTGATATCTAATACGTATAAATGATGGCATTTATCAAATTTTTAAAGTTATTAATGCGTTATCAAATAATAAAAAGTGATACAACTGAAATAAGAAATAACGACAAAGCTATGAAATAAATGACTAAATATTTAGTTATACGTAGGATGAGCATATAACTCTACTGCACAATTATATTTATGAGTACGGAGGCAGATGATACGCCGATGTCTGTACACGGATCATTTAAATTGTTAAGGATAGGAGTGCGATTGGTTCCATTAGCGGATCATCATGATAATAGAGTTGCTCGCTTCTTTTATTTGACGCGGGTAACGTGAGGCTCTTCGAGTGAGCACCGAGACGGATTGCCCAGAGACTCCGCACCCTTTCGCCTTTTAGAATTCCAGCAATGCAATCACATTATCTCGTGGCTTGGTTAAATAGAAGGGTCGGCAGAGTAATGACCAGCTTGAAACGCGCGTGTGTTTACACGCATCGCTCAAGGGGGTGGCACGGCGGCCACTCCCTTATAGGGGCGCGGTTGAGGGTGCGCCCAACCTCCCAGACATCACCCGCGGTAGCAAATGGATGCCAGGGAGTTTTCAACCCCCGACTGTCTCTGGAGTCACCCCAAGAGCACGAAACCATTAGAGGCACACCCGTGGTTCATTAGCGCCTCTGCTCGCGTTTTTTTTTTGTCGAGTTTACGTTTCGAGTGGCAAAACATCTCTTTCTTTGGGGCTACACACTACCCTCCCAAGAATACTGACTCCCTTTTCGATTTCAGTGCAAAAACTCAAATTACTCCGAGTTCCGCACTTGCTCCTTAACTCGGAGAAGTTTTTATTCGGACGGCATTAAAGTTCTGACCTCGTGTGCCATTTCCTCTCTTGAATAATTTTATTTTTATTGTACGGCCACTTAAAGATCCTCAATGCTTCAATCCCTTGTAGTTACAGTTTATATACAGTATGTTATCATTTTTTCGTTGCCCTACTACTGCAACTTTAAATAAAGCAAAGAAAAGTACACATCATTGAAATTTCGATGATATGTACTTTTGTTTTTTTGTTTTCTTCTTTTAATGCTAGAATATAAAAATTCCACTTGTAAATGTAAAAAATAATGGTTTTCTTGCTGTAATTAGTTTCATTTTGACTCTTCGCTGAAATGTCAATCGGACTGATTGAAATGTTGCTTGCGAAAAATTGATAAATTTATTATCTTAAAAATCTGCTTTTGTGAAGGTAATTTGCAGCAAAATGTCCGAGTCCGTGGAAGAGGAATGGGACGACATCATAAATTATCCAAAGGTATACAATACAAGGGAGGCGCTTCCATTTATTAATGGAAAAGGAAAAGGGGTGTAACAGTTTGCTGGGCTGTGATCGGAGATCCGCCCGCGTATACTCCAGGTCAACTTCGATATGTTAATGACCAAGACAATAATGTGCAGCAGAGACTGTACACAATTCACCTCGAGTGTAGAAACCATAGAAGTAGACTAATCGACGTATTTTTATCGATTCGTCGAACAAAAAATTAGGGTCCGAAAGCACATAATTAATGATTTTAACGATGTTAATTTGCAAATTTTTTTATCAAGTGAGAATCGTGTCATGAAACCCAAATGAGACTCGTGATTAATTGGACTGCATTTTTTCTACTTTTCCATCAAAATAGTTGCTCTTTCAGCGAAATACAAATATGAAAATATTTATTTTGGCATGACATTTGAAAATATTTGAGGAAGCTCAATTTAATTTCAAGAATGTGCGAACGAGATGGTAGGATGTCGGTATCGCATCACTTTTGTTATCAAGATCGAAATGCTTGGTTGTATCTTGTTTGTTAATATCTGTCGTCGATACCGGAATGTAATTTCGTATTGGAAATTACATTTTTTTGTGAGAGACACCCCTGATGGCTGATGGGCGAGGCGTCGAGGAGGTTGGGGTTCCCTCCAAAAAAGGTGCTCGATTGCACCCGAAAACCGTAGCATCTGACATTAAAACTGACCGAGATTGCCTCCCCGACAATGGAATTCAGATTAGTTTTTTTTTTTTATTCAAAGCCCTAACTGTATGACTGGAATGGGAGCCCGAGGACTTCCGGCACGGCGCCCGCGGGCCCCTTCCCCCGGCAACCAGTGATTCCAAACTTCCGGCGTGAGTTTACCTCTCCGTGACGAAAAGCGTCAATTAACAAATGCGAGTGGAGGGTAGGGAGGAGCGAGGTGCGGAGTCCCTGGGCCTCGTTTCGGCTCGCAGGCGAATAGCGCAGGGATAAACTCACTGCTGTTCGTAGTGGAACGCCCAGCGCCGGAAAGTCCTGGCGATTAAAGCGGAGATTCGAGCGTTTTCAGGTCCCGATGCATTGTTTGATCGCGAAATCGGGATTTGGCCTTGTTGGCTGGACTCTTTGCAATAATTGATTGGGCCAAGAGCGGCTGCGCTCGCTTCTCACGGGAAACTCATTACACGAGAGCCCCGAGTTAACGGACGCGATTTTCTACTAAAATCCTAATGCTATTTTCGTAATGTGCCTACAATTAGAGTTAGATTGTCGCGAGGGTACTTACGCGTATTTACGCTATGCCACGCTATTCCAAGCTATTCGGCAGCGCTCGCGCGTGTACCGTTCCACGGCAACCAGACACGTCGATTTTCCAACTAAATTTACCTTCATGGACACCCGAAGCTTTGTCCCCCGCGACTCGGTTATTTTCCTCAAAAATCCATGCGGGCCTATCAGAATATAATTTATATTCCGAACTTGTCGATACCCGCAAAAAAAAAAAAAAAAGAAAAACAAATTCGTACGATAGCTCCCCCCTTTCGAGTTGCTCAACTCTTTTCGAGCATAAAGGAATGTGCTTTTCCTTTGTGATTACGCTTTTGTTTGATACCTGTAATTTCCATACACACGGGCTCCTAATATCGCTCTTAATTAAATCCAAAGGCTACCTATCTTAAATATATACTACGTGTTATTTACTAAAGACTTACGGGACCTTAACGACCAATGCATTAGGTAATGTACAGGTATTTGCTTACTTTTTTCCTCCAAACAAATTAGATAAAATTCTTATTTTTACTATCAACACTTGCAAATGCCTTGAATATTCCTTTGCGAAACTTTTAAAAAAATATTGCAGACGGTATAAATAAGGAATTGAAATTGAAAGATAAAAGTTTATCGCACGCTCCGATCCCGGAAATTGGAGATTCTAACTAAAAGTCAGACAGGACGGCTAAATTCTTAAACCTTGATTTCCGGACAAGTTTCTTTCCTACATTCGAATTTCCTTTCTTTTCAAGCTGGATGATACGTCTCAAGTTGAAATTCCCGAATAATGCTGAGGCAACATTAAAAAAAGACCTCTTTTTTTCATTTTATTCAAATTATTATTTCAAAGTGATCAATACATTATTCCGAAATCAATAATTTAGTAAATAAACTAGGAAGTAAATTTAGTAAATTTGATAGTTTTAATTAAATTTAAGATAAAATATATTTAACGTTTGCTTTCACATTTTTCTAAACAACACTTTTGCCAATGAAATTTGACTATTAATCTATAGTTTTAGGGAAAAGTTAATTTTAATTCTATAAAATGTATCATTTTATCGAATAAAAAAATAGCAATGCATTATGTAAAACTATAACATAATTTTCGTTGTATAAAAAATTGCATAATAATTGTTGAAATGACAGTTGATCATGTTTTTATTATTTAATAATAAAATATAAATGATTTCATTATTTGCATAACAAATACATTGCGTAAATCTAAATAATTTTAAAAATTCGAAAAACATGCCATAAATAATAGTTAATGCATTTTTTAATGGCAAAAAATGCTGCTAATGGATAACTAACTTGTAATGATATGAAGTATATAATGCAACGATAGAAGTAAATTAAAGGTTGGGTTTACGTAAGATAAACGGAAATATGTTGGACGTACATTTATTTAGCTTAAAATAAAATAAAAAAATAAATAAAACAACGATGATGATGAGATAATGAACTTTCGAATTACGAATTACCATTTTGAAGAAAACGGTATGATTTATTTGGTTGTGAATTAAATTTGAACTTAAATACATAACAATTGATAAAATCGACAAAGTTAAACAATATTTTGACACTTTCATTGTTGAGAATGATGATTTTCAAAAATCAAATAACATCTATTAAACTCCTATCAATTAAACTTTATATTAAAAAAGTATTTTTTTTTAGCAAATTTTAAATGGAAAATTAAATTATTGGATTTTTTTTTATTTATTGTAATTTTTAAAATTAAATCAAAGAAAGTAGAATAATTTCACCTAAGATAGATGAGGTAGCTGCAATAGATTCCGGAAACATTCCAAGAATTTGAAATTTTCGTTATTCCATTCATACTTTATGTTTCTTTTGTTATAAAGTTAGCGCGTCCTCGAGAACTTTTTTATTGTTGCAATTGCATCTACAGTACAGTTTGCGATCTTCGATTTTGAATCTTTGTTTCATGGTTCTTTATGTTTCCTGGCTTGTTGTTATGTCTCGGATTTCTTTGTAATCATGGGTTCGTGAAAACTTTTTCAAAAACTTCCGCCTCGTGATAGAGCGAGGAATGTCAAAAGGAGCTTTTTGCGATTGAGCCCGGAGGAAACTGGAAATCGGAAATAATGTCGATTCCGCAAATGAATAACTCCCCGATGTGCTAAAACTATTGCTAAAAGTCCTATCGGTCGAGTCTAGAATATGAATTGAACTTTATTTAATAGACAAATTGTCTCGATTGTGCAGAACCCATAGAGGCAGAGCCGTTAATAAATCACTTCGCGTAATGTTCGGATTATTTGCGTAACGAGCTAAAATAACAGATTGTTCGAAAGACGTCAGGTTTATATATTTTCCACGTACATGTATAAATGAACCGGCAAAGGGCGAGGCCGTAAAAGCCATAATCCGTGTTCGAGGGAGCTTTTTAAAGCTCGAAGAGTCGTGGAAGGAAGCGCACGTTATCGCCCAACTTTCAACTTTGAACGACTGCTTACAAGTGAGCGACCCGCCGGCTCTCATTAAAAAAAAAGCAAATAAAATTGAATAATCCAATCTACGGATTTAATCGGGCTCTTTGTTCTCCGAAAGCAAGCCTCTCCTCGAGGGATTACAATGGCAGGTGATTGGGTGGAGACGCGGCGGCTCACATGTTAAAAAATCCACGAGGGCTAATTTTAAACAACAACTGCGGCCACACGCTTGAAATAGAATGGGGGCAATGTAAACACAAGGAGAATTTTAATTTCGAGCGCGGTGTGCACGGGATGATTAGCTTTGGGATTCTAACGTGGCCCAAGCATCCGGAAATAGCGTCGACGGCGAGCGTCGCGACGCCATCGATGCCCAGCCGCCGATGCGTGATCGCTCGGGCGTCGGGAGAAGCTGCAGGGGAGGAGGACATCGGTGGCCCTGCGTCCTGCCCGGGACCCGGACGAGATGGTTTACGACGGCGGCGGTTCCGAGAGCGCGAACTTCTGCTCTCGTCAGCGTCGGCGCGTTCCCCGGCAGCTGCTCGCTCCTCTTCCTCTTTCCTTCTGCCTCATCTCGGGGATAGCTCGCGCAATAAAACAGCCTCCTCCGCTCATCTCCGGAACCCACGCGATCAGCGCTTTACCAGTGGGCTGGACCGTGTTTCAACAGATTTCCGATGCTGCGCCGCTTCCGAGATTCGCGTTTCGTCGAGTAACTTCGGCGATGCTGCGCAACCGTTTTTCAAAGTAAAAATCCTACTTATCTATATTTGTAAGCAGGACATCCTGCTGGTGCCGGTGCTGCTGTTTCTTGGATCGATGAAATTTTCAGCAACTCGTTTTCACCAAATCTTTTTTTACTTCATCAATCGTGCACTTTTCGAATTCACTTTCGTTTCACTCATCCGGCAATTATTACACTTTTGCAACATTTTTTCTTTTCTTTTCTTTTTCATTTTAAACGCTTTTTTAAAATTAAAAATAGATACTTAACCTCAATAATGAAGACTAATTTCCAATGACTCAATCTATTATGTTAAACTTAAATTTTTGTTGGAAGAGGAGACTATTTTACGAAAAAAATATTGCTTTAAGTATGAAAATACCATTGTAATTATACCGGTCTTAAATTTACTGTAAATAGATTTTTATTTTCGACCTACACTCACCAACTAAATACTTTGGTTGCAACTCTTATCAACTATAATCATAAACTCATGCTTAAATTAATATAATAATGTTTAATATTTGATACAAAATAGTTTTTTAAAGCATTTTTTTTTTTTTTTTATTAATTTTTTATGCATTTGTAAACTCTATACGTCGCATTACGGTCAGATTTCCCCAATTAGTTGGTCTTTAAGTGCAAAGAATCAAGTTTATCCAATAAAATGTATGAGATTCCGTAAATAAGAAGAAACTTCAAAGGGTTTATATTTGTGAGAAAGGAAAGTTAATTATTTGTCAAGAATCTATTGTTTTTAATGAAAGAATAAGAGATATTGAAGTTGTACTGTATTATTTCGAAATTTTATTTACTGCGCAACAATGAAAAATAATATTTTAAGGTTTTTTTTTTATATTGCAATCATCAATAGCTTTAATAAGAAACATAGCTATTTATGTGTTTACTTTTTTAAAAATAAAACTGAAACATTAATTCTATTGAGTTAAATCGAAACAGTATGTTTATGAGTGAGTTTTCGAAGAGCTGCTGTATTCAATGTTAATGATTAGTTATAATAAGTTGTGTAAATGCCGACTAATTATAAAAATTAAGTTGCTAATATAGAGCGCGTTGAATTCGAACAATAAGTCGATAAATTAATTAAAAAAATGAAAAGTTGTGATACTTAAAAAATTAACAATAGTGTGAGTGAGGTAGGGTGCGTGATGTGTAGAGATATGCGTAGATATATTATAAACGTAGGATAATTAGAAAAGAATTTGAGTAAATACACGTACGAAAACATTATTAACGTCATTTTATTCCCGCGCATTCTAAACCATGGGCACGATGAACAAGAAGAGCATTACTTCCTGCTCGAGCGAGTGCGAGCCTCTTTTCCTTTTCCCAATTACCGGCTGCGTATCAGTGTGCCAACTTGAGAGGAATCTACATTTCCCGCTACACCAAATGACCTTTCATCCATTAACGTATACTCCAGATTTTGACAATCCCACGTTCTGCTTGTCATCCTGTCATTCATTTTTACCGAACTGCCTGCATGAAAGCATATATTATTTATTTGACACGAAATATTTAAACCACCAAACGAGTCATAGAGGATTGGCTTTTTTCCTGACTGCTGTTTTAACAAACTATCATTATAATTTTAATATTACAAGTTTTTAAAAACGCGTCTATCAAAAATAAAAGTGTTTAGTATTCATATCAAACGAAAAAAAAACAAAAAAAAAATAAGGGCCTAATAAGCTTCATTATTGATCATTCTTTCTTACTCGTATAATTTAATACATTTTTAAAATGAATTTAATTCAATATCAGATAAATTAACTAGAAATTATACACGATACCATTGCTGATATTTTATTTTTCTTGTCTAGAAAGTTTTTCTCGTGTTCTTGAAATATTAAATTATTTTAATGGATAGTTAATGAATACATATATCTACCGTAGACGACAGAAAGCCGTAGTCGCATTTATCCATCAAGCGAATAGAAAGTTGAAAGAAGAATAAAATAAGTTTGAAAAGTTAAAACGAGCTTCACTCTTTCATTCTGTTTTTCATGTTGACGTTAATGCGTCGTTTGATTAATCATTCCTGCCTTCTACGGGGATTTCATTAGAAAAAGCCAAAAACAAGCATCCGAAACAAAAGCGCCTCTCGTTTTTGATGAAAAAAAGCTCGTACAGCACAAAACCCTCGGTTAATAAAATCACACCATAACAGTCTGGAAGCAAAGAATACCATAGTCAATCATTGGTTGCAATTTTGTTGCCATTTATTTCGGAGCGATCATGATAAAGATCGGTTATTTATTTAATGGGGCGACCTCGGCACGATGTGGAGCTGAGCAACAATCGACGCAGGTGGTTGCAAAAGGCGGGCACCAGCCTCCAGCGCGTGGGTGGATTTGAACTTTTTTTTTTTTATCCTATCGACGCATGGGGGAACGAGCGAGGGCAGTTGTTGACGCATGTATTGGTGGGGAATAATGCAGTGGTCTCATTCAATTTTTAGGAAAAGGACAAATAGGATCTCCAATACACCTTTGCCTATACTCCTTTCTATAACGTATATTTTATCTGATAATATTTATCATTGAATGGTTTTTTTTTTTTTAATATCAAATAAGGAAATTTCTATAAGAAGATTAATCGTGCGTAATTCAAAGTGGTATATTTACTGTACACTGTGTAAAACTTTAAATGCACCTGATAAATATTTTAATTAATTCAAATGCTTTTTATTGATATCAGATTCGGACAGTAGCCGGTATGGAATGTCAATGCCAGATTTGAAAACGGAAATCTGTAACACATATAACTGATCAATGGTAAAAATATTCAGCACACTACTCCCGCACTTGTTAGTTATTTTATTTAACTGATATATCTGTAAAAATGAGCATTCAAAAACCTCTGGTAGAAATCTCTAATGTGTGACGATTGGCATGAATATCAGCGTTGCAGCGTTAAAACGAAGCGAACGCCAAAGCGTACCTTAGTTTAATAGGTGATCGAGATTAAAAATGTTGCCGATAAGAAATTGGTCCAGTGTCCTTGTGTCCGTCGTTCTGATCGTCTACCGTATAAATTAATTCTCGCAGAGGCAGGGCTGCAGAATTTCGTTCGATTCCTCGCGAGTAAAAATTTCGGATGTTGATGAATTTCGTGCTGCGGCGTTGTGATGCGCACGTGAATGATAATAAAGCGTGTGTAGGGAGGGGGCGAAGAGAGGAAGAAATAAAGAGAACGACAAACGACTCACTGTTCGAGAATGCAAGTAGGTCTCAAGATATGCGGCTAATTAATAAAGTGGAAAAGTCACGCGAGGGATTTCGGGGAAAGACATAATCTGGCGGAAAAACAAGTAATAGAGACGCGTAATGGAGGGCGCGGCGCGGACTCTGGCTGTTTGCTTCCTCACCGCGCAGGCTTATTTATTTATAAATATACACAAACAGGCACGCACACAGCCACGCACAGACACACGTGTGTGTACCTATGCATACACATATTATACATTATACGCATTATATATCGCGTAATCTTAAGGGGACATGTTCTCCCGGTTACTGCGAGCTCCTTTCAGTTCCGTGGCCTGGAGTTCAGAAACGGCGCGGATGTGCATGCGGTGCCATTATTATGCCGAGCGCGGAAAACACGGCGGGGAGTTGGGCCAACAAAGCCAACCCGAGTCCTTGATCAAACAGATAGGTGCTTCTACTCTTTCTTCACTAAAAACTTTCGACGGGAGAGAGGGAAGAAAGGCGCGGTGGACGTGCGTCGCTCGCTCCTTCATACTTGAATGAAAATATTAAGAAGCTTGGACACAGTGGTAGATTTGATCTAATTTATTTACAACGTCTATTTCTTTGTCACATTTTTACTTTTTCATACAGACCTATTAATATTTTATAATTCTCGACTCGTAGCTTATTTTAAAATTATGTTACCACCGAATTTTCAATACTTACAGAAATAATTTCAGATTTATATTATTTTGTTTTTATTTCATAATTATGACTATGGGTAGACGATCGTGCAAGAAAAATAGCCTTTCATCAATGCAGTACAATTCGTTATTTTGGACTTCACAATTTTTAGCGCAAAAGCACTTTTATTAAGCTCCAATTTCACCAATTTATCCTTTCTATTCATAATTCTAGATGTTTAATACAGTTACGCAACCATATTCATCAAACTAAACACGATTATAATCGAGATAATAATTAAATTTTGTTATTATTCTTTACCGTTTAATAAATTTAATCGATTGATTTTATGCGTCAAGTTTGAAAGCATCGATTTAAAGTGCTACGTACAAACCTATATTCAATAGAAATATTTTCGTTTTAAATTCACGACTTTATATAATGTTTAATTAAAAAAAATATTATCTTCATTAAACTCTACAATAATTTTCATTTACTTTCATTTTTTTTTTTTTTAAATTCATTTATGATAATACATGTACAAATTTTTAGTTTGAACATGATGAAAGGAAAACCTTAATAAAAATCATTAAGTAATAAATACACATTAAATAATATCAATAAATCAAAACTCCAATTATAAATAGTGTGTTGTTAAGCGGCTGCACACCAAATGTTGTACAAAAATGGAATAAGTCTCAAAGTTTGTCTAAATTATTAATAATTTATTTAATAATTTATTTTATTTTGAATTTAAAAATTATTTATTTGTATTAAAAAAAATATTATAAATTATAGTTCATCAATTTTTACTATTAAATAATTCTGTATTCATTTTCACACTTGCTTATTTTATTTAATTCCCGTTTATGATTTTTATTAATATTAATATTGAAGCGATAAAAGGCGTTAATTTGCCTATAATTTTATGAATATAAATATAAATCTATTGAAAATTAAAAGCTAATTTAATTTACATTCCATATTGTAAGATCATGCTATAGTTGCACAATCAATTTACGTTAATTATTGCACAGTCTCTTTGAAAATTAAAACCTTCGATGATATTTTAAATTACTTTTTGATTATTTTTTATATTTATATATGCAAATATACTTTTGATAAGTTATTTTTCCAAAAAAAAATAGTACAATAATCTTATGTGTACTCATTACGGTATTCTAAAACTGAGTTGAAATAGACAGAAGAGAATTAATTAAATAAAGAGAAATAAAATGACTAATCCCGTAGTATTGGCTCTTGTACAATTCTTTTTTTATTATATTGTTGATAACTATGTAGATTTAATAATCTACATTGGAAATTCGGTGAAGCGAATTGTGTCACTATTTAACAGATACTAAATTAAACTTTAAAGCTGTCATTTGAAGGATACGTTAACAAATTGCAAATAATTTTTAATAAACGTATATTAATATTTACATCATTAAATTCACATATACAGATTATGGTTTTCATTTAATTTTTTAAGTAAAAAAAAAAAAAACAAACATAGTAATTATAATTGTATATTATTAATTGTGAAATAACTTTTAACGCTTTTAAAACATTTATAAGTATAATTTTTGTGTTTCCTTTAGTAACGCTTCTGAATGTGGTTTAAATATTGCTTTTTAAATTATACACTTGTATAAACATGTTTTTATTTTTAATAATAATCTAGTAGAATTTAATTTTTGTTCACTTCTACATAATTTTGTTACTGTTTAGATACGAATTATCATTTTATGATTAAACACATTCGTTTTTTTAAAATATAACGATTACAATCATTAAACTAGAAACATGGTCAAATTTTTTTTTTTTAAATAAGTAGATTTAGCAAAGGAAACATGGTAGAATATATTGTATGAGTTACTTTACATATTCGTATATTATTTAAATATATTTGAATCGGAAAGATAGAAATCTACCTTATCGCTCGGAACAAATATAGTAATCTTTTAATAGTAGAAAATAGTAAGTTTTATGAAGAAAATTTTTTGTTAAACATTTTTTTTACGGAATAAGTAATATTTTTCCATTAATAATTGCCCTCTTTCAAAAAGCCCTTTGCTCTCCTCAATAAATACCACGATTTAACAAAAATCTTGAACATATATTATATATTTATGTTTCTATGTATATCTTCGAGATTAAAATATCAACAAAATTATACACTATTAAATTCTTTTTTTTTCAATTCTTTATATATATTTAATACTTTAGATTTGACCAATAAAAATATTTTAGCAAAGATAATATTTATCTGTATTATCAGGAATAAGCATTTTGTTACGATTGCAAGAAGATCTTGGATTTATTTTCTGCAAGTATGTTGTGCTAATAGCTTTTTTAGTATTTAATAAATTTATTAATAAATTTAAGTAAATGAAAAATGTTATTCATGTGTGCAATTATTTTTAATACTTATAAATTATTGACACTGCAATATTTTTTTGTAAAGTAATAGTATTTGCTTTAACTTTATGATGATTTTTGTCTATATTTAATTTCAAAACGTAAAAGATTGTCGTTTACAAAAAAATTTCAATACTTTTTTTACCAAAATCTTCTTACAAAACAATATTATCATAAATTTATCCACAAATTGAAATTACAAGCACTAGTTAAATTTATGCGAAATAAATAATGCATCATACGCAAGCATCTTAAAACATACGACTAAACCAACATCAATTTTAACACGTAGATCTTCAAAACCCTGAGATAATATATATTTATTAGTTAA
The DNA here is from genome assembly GCA_018907245.1 of Eupristina koningsbergeri. Classification (NCBI taxonomy): domain Eukaryota; kingdom Metazoa; phylum Arthropoda; class Insecta; order Hymenoptera; family Agaonidae; genus Eupristina; species Eupristina koningsbergeri. The sequence goes on along the minus strand of JACCHV010000012.1, from coordinate 1,326,381 downwards.
CAAATGAATTAACTTATATATTTTTTTTCTCGTAATCTAACGACAAACTTATATTTTAGGGAATTAATCTTTTTACTGTTGACATACACTGTTAATATATTTATTTGTATAACGAAATAATTGAAATAGTATTGATGATTCCAACTTTTGGTCGTTCTGTTTAGCACTTCATTTTATGAGTTATACATCTACAAAAGTATGTAAATGCGTTTGTGTATTTGCCCACATATTTACGTACGCAGATTCACACACACACGCACACACAACGTACCTATATGCAACAAGCAGTACACATTAATATATATATATATATATATATATATATATATATATATATATAATTTATTAATTTAATATGGTTACTTCAGATGTTGCATAAACATATTTGTGTAATGTAATTATGTAGAAGAATGCTTGGTAACGCCCAGCGAATTTATATTCTTGTCAAATTTTCCATTGGATCATCTTCCATTCACTGACTACCATTTGTTTACCCCAGAACTGCTTGTTAACTCGGGATTCACGAATGGATTTGTAGATGCTAAGTTAAAAATGAAAATATTCTTTAATATTATTAAATAGTTCAATTTTTTAAATGACTGTATACATATTAATTGATAGGATAAATTCACATTTACTTGCTCAGCTTTAATTTGACAATACGAACCATTGTAATTTTGCATGCATTTTAAATTTAACAACATATTTTTAAATTACTTAGAATGTATTTTAAAATATAACTAATTTTCTTTAAAAACACTTAGAAATAGCAAAATAAAAGTACAACTTATTGATCAAATTTATAATTAAAATAAATAAGACAACTAAAATAAAAATTCGAATCATTCTGTTTAATAAAAAAAAGCAAGAAGTTACATAATTTTTTATTATTAAAATTTAAAACGGTGATAAAGATAAAAATCAGTAATATGTACTATAAATATAAATTTGGTAAAAATGAATACATCAAAATTTTAGCAAAATCTATAATAAATTATAATAACTATGAGTGCTGAAATTATACATTGACAATGAATGAGACTTCAAAAATGCTTTATAAATAACAATACAAATTAGGCCTCTGGATTTTTCTTATTTTTAATAATTGTTTAGTGTTAATCTTAATAAATATTAATATAATAATAATTATTGTTTTAATTATTACGATTACAATTATTAGTAACTATATGCATTTACACCAAGACAGAAACATCTGCCTAATTAATGGAGGCTCATCAGATATTTTCAGACTAAGCAAAAAGGTAAGAAAATTTTCTTTGCTAATAATTATAAACATTTATAACAGTATTAAAAAAAGATTTTTTTTTTTAAAAAAAAAATTGACATCTATTATAATAATGAAATAAAAAAAATCTATAATTACAAATTTAAAAAAAATCATTATTCATTTATTATTTTTATGTTAAATGGATAATTTTAAATGTTATTAAATAAAAATAAAAATAAAAATATGAAAACATAATTGGGTTGTATTAGAACTAAAACATTGAGTTCCATTTTCATCTTTATTATTATTAACATCACACGCCTAAATAAGAACACTCACACACGTACATACACTACATTTATCTTTGATTTTCGTGAGAACTATTTTACAAAGTGCGAGCAGGGTTTTGGCCAATCAAATATGCATAATATGGCGAAACTTTAATTGGATTCTGCGCAAATGAATTTTGAGGTACTTTTAAACAAGTACAGTAAGAGGTCAAATAAAATACTGTAAAATTATCTCACCTTGAATAAAAGCTATGATACGAATAATCTTCTTTAATTTGAATATTATAATAATTCATAATAGTTTATTATATTGTGATTTTTCACATAAAATTAAATTTAATAACATAATTTTTACGTGTGGTTTACTTTGCTCAATAATTTCGTTTTAAAAAATATTTGCTTACTGCATGTGATATTTAAGTATTTTATTAATTATGTATAATTATTATAGTTAATAAATTAATTTTCGTAGTTTAGCGAAGGTTTATTCGTTTTAATAAATAATAAATACAATGGGTGAATAACTTTCAAAAAAAAAAATTGAATGCACTAAATGAACTATACGTGAAAGTCCGCAATTTAATTAAAATAACCCTTATTTTCTAATTATTTATTAGAAAAATGGAATAGTAATGTATTATCGCAAGTAAAAATGTATAAACAATTTTAAGTGTACACAGATATACGTATTATAGAAATTAAATGTAAATTATTTATGATAAAACTTGGATTTAAGGTGAGTAGTATTATTTAACTTTCATAGTGCTTAAACGGGTTTTGACAAAAATATTTATCTTTTGTTGTAAATTGTATTTATTTATAGTAAAATGACATTGACAGATTTTAGCATTTAACAATATCTTATGATCGACGTCAATATTTATCAGTCTTATCACCGTTATCTATGTTTTACTACTACCACGTTTTGATTAAAAGTCAATATAAAAAAACTTTTCTTTTACTGAGGAACCTCCTTGGAAAAATGCAGATGTCCATAATTATACAGATTTAGAACGAGTTGTCATTTTATATGTACAACAACTCGACCAACAACAACTAGGCATACTTAAACGCAAGGCACAAAAGACCGGTCCGGTGTGACTTGACACAAAAAAGAAGAAAAATATCATTTGTATGTACCATATATTGGACAAGGACGGCGCATACATATAATACGGAAAGCCTTAGTAAGTTAAACGCGAGAAAGCCATCGAGGAAAATTCGATAAGCGCTCATGGTTAGAGGGCCTTCATTGAAATTCCTGAGTCGGCTTTAACGTTTTCACGTTCTTCTTTTTCCTTCGCGCAATTGCATTTCTTTTATTTTTGTATTTGTTTTCGTGGCGTTCGATAACTTGTGTAGATTGAGATTAATCTTAAAGTGGTACGTTCTTCCCTGAGAGAACAGGACAAAAAGTTATCTTGAAGAATGATAGCGCGTGCGATTTAGTAAAAAGAAAAAAAACAGTTTACGTGTTGAGAATGAGCTCGAGGTCGGATGGATCCACGAGACAGTGACCGATACGTCCGTATACACAAACACGTATAAAGATCGAAGGCTATGGTGGTACGCCAGTGATGTGGTCGGGGGATCAAGGGTAGGCATGCTCTCACAAATAAAAGTTCCATGCTAGCCCCGAACATCCTTTGATCGATCAAATTAAACGAATGTGCGCAACGCATGCGACGTGGATGATACGATGGCGAAGGGTAGTTGGGAGTTGGGATGTTAGGGTTGATGTTAGGCTGATGTAGGTCGAGGTGGTAGGTTTTTCATGAACTAGAAATACCGGGGGTGTAAACGGGGCGCTCCCGGCCGCTGTTGAGGGTCGTATTCTCGTCAGCCTGGGGCTGGCCCGGCGCTGGCATCGCGAACGCCAGGGGCTGGCTCGTCTGTCCCGGGGCTGGGGCACTGCCGCTCTGTGGCTGGGATGTCACTGCCTCGACGTCACTGTCCTCCCCCTCCTCCTCCTGTTCACAGAATGCAGAAGAAATGCTAGAGTGTAAGGATGCATTTTCTACAATGGGCTTCTTATGGGGCTGCGCGTCTGTCGGTTCAGTCCTAGGCAGTTCATAGGAGACCTTTATAAAAGAAAGATTCGTGATAAGAAACAGAGAGGCTGCACTGCACACCAGACGCTGCTCACCGGCTCGCCTGGACGTGCTGAAGGCTTTACTTTTGTATTTGAGTTTGTTTGGATTTGGATAGTTGTGAAGCGTTCGTTTCGTGCTAAGATTTTATGGCAGGTGTACGGCACACGCACACATGCAAGCGATTTTAGGTTTTAGGCTTGGTTCGCCAGTCGGGAGCCTTGTTACCGACTACAGTATGTAATGGCTAGCTGCGATTATCGTCATCGTCGTCATCATCATCATCATCATCATCATCATCATCATCATCATCATCATCATCATCATCATCATTATTATTGGTTTATTGTTATTGTTGTCATCGTCGTTGTCATCGTCGTTGTCATCGTCGTCATCGTCGTTGTCATCGTCGTTGTCATCGTCGTTGTTGTTATTTTTGTTGTTAGTGCGGTTAGTTGATGGATGAAGCGTGATCGGATTTTATTTTTCTTTTGATTAAATACAAAATTAACTGGCGAAACTTTGCCCTCTTACGTGCAATCGCCTTGTAGAAATGTCATTTTCATTCAAATTTCTATGTACCGGCCACGTAATCATGCGCTGGCTTCCATACTGAAATAATATGTTATTCACTAGCCTTCGTCCATCTTGAAAAAGGAAGCACGGGTTAATGGTAGACTTGGTTATGCTCAGCAGAGAATTAAGTCTTAAGGTAGTCTTATTTTATTATTCGGCAACGCAAATCAGCTGCTTTTGTCGGACGTAAAAGTAATTGCACACTCGCACTCGGAAGCAATAATCTCATACTCAAATTTAATCAAGGAACAGACTACTAAAAGGGCATTCAAAGAGAGTTGATTGATATTTACACGATAAAGATTCAATGCTTGACTTACCTATTTCATTGTGAAAACGTTAATGTGGGTTGAAAAAAAAAAAAAAAAAAAAAAAAAAAATTAAAAACCTTCCGATTATCCTATAAAGTTTCACAAATTAATTTTTTCGGAAATTATACATATATGTTTAAATAAATATAGATGTACGTGGATATTGGATTAAACTTAATATGCACAAATTAACATAATTGAATAGAAACGTAATCAAATGTATAGGAATTTCATTATTTACAAAATTACTGCAATAAAACTGCAGAAACTTTCGAAAAACATTTTATAACGTTATAGAAAGAAAGAAAAACAGTTAATTATACAAGCACTTTGGTTTTAACTTTATATTTGTACGCTCAATTGTTGTAGTACCGATGCAATAATGTTTACACAGTGTTTTTTTATATTATTTCATTCTCAGAAAAAGCAATAAATGTTTTCTTTTAAAGTTGCTTATTACTAATTATTATAATTGCAATTAAAACATTTAATCACGTTTAGTCTTGTAAATGTAACACCAGGATTTCGGTGGCAAAAGTAATGGAGTATACAAATAAATTAGTCAAGCGAAAACGGGATGCATATTATAAAAACTTACGAACACTTTGAGGTTGACTTGTCAATACATCGGCTTCTGCATTATTCCGGTCCCGCTATAATACAACAACAACGTAAACAAAACTGCTAATCTATGCACTTCTTCAAAAATAATAGGCGTGGCATGCTTGGCATTGAAGATCTTACCGTGCATTTAAAAAAAAAAATTTGAAATGCAAAGACTTATTGCAAAGGACTATTTAACTATATATTGCACACGTGTTTTACGCATCGGTAATAATAGGTAAATAGTGCGATTCTTAAGTAAATGAAAGGAAAATTTATTTTTTCTTGTGTTGCATTGATCCATTTAAAGCCTACTTTTCTAATACTGGTTTTTAATGATTAATTTTTTATTTCAATTATACGGTGGAAAGAGAATAATGATCATTTACGGAATATATATGAAATGTTGATATTATGATTATGAGTTAAGCAAATAATTCTATAAATCTAATATTTTACTGACTCTAACAGATGATATTAATTGTGTGAAAAAAATTATATACGAAGTAAAATATAAAAAAAATATGATAGCACATGATGTGAATGAGTTTAAACAATAGCATTATATTTCAATAAAATTCGATGATTCAGTGCCAAGAATGCATTGCCAAAAATTAATGAATTACATAGAAGATAAATGTAAGGGTCTAATAATTATATAATACAATGTTATCAATATTTTTTCAACATTGTCGATTCACAAAGTTGAATTTTGCTTAATGTCAATTAGTTCAATAATTTACTTATTGAGAACTTGTATTGGTATTTCAAAAATTCATATTTTACTGAATTAATGCAATAAATACAAATTATTAAATAATTATTATTGTATTGAATTTTATTGGTTTAAGTTTTATTTTCTTACATGTATTAAGTATTAAATGAAATATATTTCATTTTAAATTCTAGTATTTTTACTTGATACAACAATGGTACTAATAAATGTTTGGTTGCTAAGGCACGAAGTAAAAAAATTTACAATGCTAAAATAAAACATTTAGCAAAAATTGCCTTTTAAATTTAATTTAACAAATTTTTCCATAGTTCAAATTATTTAATAAATCTTTAAATATTTATTAAATTATTTTGTTTACAACATCTAATTGAAAAAACATAAAATAATGGATTAAAATCTTACAGTGCTATTCATTATAAACAATTAATTTTAATTAACAAATACCAATTATTTTGGAATGTTACGATTATTTAGCTGAAAAATGAGTATCTACCAAAGAAAAAAAAACACTATGTGTTACAATTATATGACAAATATTTAATTATATGACACGAAACAATATAAAATGTAAACGATATATGAAAAAATGAAAAAGAATTTAAGGAATTGAAAAACGATGATACATGTAAGTACCTTAATTACCACTATTCCATTGCTTAGTAAAATATGTTTGACATTATTATTATGTGAAAAATACAATAAATGATTAGAAATGATAAAATAAATGATAAGACTAAAATAAATGAAAAATTCAATGTTTTTTAAGAAAGTAATACTAATTATCAAAAATACAAACATGCAAAATAACTACACTTTAAAACCATTACATGATGGTTACAAATATAAGAATTGTAAGTGACTTTAATACTCATCACAGTTAATAAATTAAAATAGTTCTGAATATAAATGATTATATTAACAAATGTAAGGTAGAAAAATTAATTATTCAATTAAAAGTTAGTATAAAATCTTTTTTTGGAGACAGATTATTAAAAAACATTTTTTTTAAACCAAATGATTGTGAGTTGTGACCATTAGATACCTGCTGGTATCTTCATCAAGCCTTTATAAAAAAAAAGTAAATAATGCATAAAGGTTTTAATTTTAATTATATAAAGACCAGTATTGCTAAAGAATAAATATTCACTTAAAGTCAAAAGCAGACAAACATGTCGCTAATTCAAAAATTGCAAATAGATTGAGAAGCAAGTGTAACATGTTACATGTTTACAGAACAATTTAGTTCGATATTATTGAGATAAATATAATTGATATTATAGCTATTTGTATGCCTTGATATTATTAAAAAAAGGATCATATATAAACTTTTAATATAATATAATTGAGAATACTTCTTACAATATTTTCAATTTTTATTAATGAAATTTAAATAAATTAATTTAATTGATCAAATTAAAAATAATGAAATTTTACTATATCCCTTTTATTAGTTTCACATGTAATGTTTAAGTAAAAACTGTCAAGTAATAGGTCTTTCAGTTGCACTTTTCAATGGAAAAAAGATCGATATATACTATTAAGTTAAATTTTTCAAATTATTATTTTAGCAATAACTAAATTCAAACTAAAAATTTGAATTATGTTTTTAAAGCTTTGCATGCCCAATTTTAATTATAATTTGAATGAAATATATTTATACAAAAGAAATTTATCATAAGGAATACTAAATATATAAATGTTCAAACCACTTTGATTTACATTCTTTTTTATGTAAATTTCATACATTAACAAAATTCTTATGTGCACACACATTCTCTCTCTCTCCCTTTCTGTCTTTAAAAAGAAAACGATATTAATGTACCACACATTTTAAGTCCATTACTTGCATTTATTCATTCTAACTTTCTTCTCCCCTCTATTCCTCTTTTTTATTCAACATAAATTTAGAGCCAAAATTTTTGTATAATTATTTTTTTTAACAAATATAATATATATTTTTTAAAATTTTTATATTTTATAAAATTTATGAAAAAGTATTTATGAAAAAAGACAACATGCATAGCCAAAAAAACAATAATTATAAGCAATATTTATTGTATACATACAGATTTTCACCACTATTGATGTGATTCAAATTGTGTTCCCTATGATTCCACTGTAACTTATATAAAAAGAAACCAAGACAAACTAAGCAAATATGATAATGCGTGCATATGTAAGTCTTCATAATAGTTGGATTTTATATTAGGACATATTTAAAAATAATTCTGTGTAAATCAATCTAGTAAAGAATAGAAATTTACTTTAATCTGTAAAAAATAAATAAAATCTATAATTTAAATCTTAATTGTTATTTTGATATATATCAAAAATCTTAAACTTATTTTATTATTTCTGAAAAACTTGCTGAGAAATATTATAAAATAAATTTTATAAATAATATATAAGTACATAAAAACAACGTGCCTTCAGCTACCAAATAAAAATTTAGTGAATTAAAAAAAAGAAAAATGTAAGTCAATAAATTATAAATATCATAATGATTATAAAATCTAACCTGTAGATTGTGATATTCCCCACTGTCTTCAGGAGATTGAGGTTTGCATTTACCGAAACAAAAGTTGCAACAGCAGCGACAGAAACAACAGCAACAGTAGCAACAAGTTATGATGCCACAAAATATTAAGAAAATCTAAAATAAAAAAATTGTTTATTAAAATAAATGTATTTGCATAAATAAAAGCACATAATTTAAAAAATATATATTAATAAGAACAAGACTTACATGAGTCCATTTTGAAGTAAGGAAGAAATAGTTTTCTTCTCCAAAATGTTCAGCGATATAAAGTCCAAGAGATCCATAATTATCATATATATTGCGTTTCCTTAAATCAGTTAAGATTATTTTTGCCCTGTTAATTTCTTTGAACTGTAAATCAAAGTATATCAGGATATATGAAATTTACATATTAGTGTTTATGTAATTATAGTTGACATATTGGATAATTTAGTATACCTTTTCAGCTGCTTCTGGATTATTAGGATTCTTATCAGGATGATACTTGAGAGCTAGTTTTCTATAAGTTTTCTTGATATCTTCAGGTGTGGCAGTTTTTGGGATTTCTAAGATGGCATAGAGAGAATCCCCAGATGTTCTACAAAATGAGTAACATTTTAATATTATTGTCACTTAAATTTTAACTAACTGTCTTATCTAATTTAAATAATACTTAAAATACAATATTTTTCAGTGAAAAGTAAGAATTATTTATTTCTAAAAATAAACAGGATCTTATTTTTTTGAAAATGTTATTGAATTTTACATGTCTGATACAATGCAACATAAATTTTATTAGAAATAAAAACATATTTAAAATAAAAAATAATATTGACATATACTTACATATTCAATAAATTTTAAAAATAATTATCTTGCAATTTGATAACATCGCTTTAAGTGATTGTATATAAGAGTTAAGTGTGTTACTTGTCATTTATTCATAGGTAAAAATTGTTAGTATTTGATAAGAATGCATATAAGGAGCTGATTGAAGATTTTAAAAACTCAATGAACACGAAAAGAATAAACAATTAAACATAAAGTAAAAGATTGAAAACAACTTCAATCAAGTACGTTAGACTTGCCAATTGTAAAGTACACCAAGTATAAGTATATGTATACGTATGGATTATGTGTACATTTAATAGTATATTGAATTAATTACATATATTTCCTTACAGTATATTGTTTAAACAGTATTTTCTAAAAATGAAGTATTGTATAAGGGCAATTTTGCTAAAGAATATTTGAAATGGAGTATATGTAAGATGTCATTAGTAATAAACAAGATTTTTATATATATTACAAAGTATGCCTTAGATTAATCATTTAATAGTATGTGGATTGAGCATCCAATTGAAAACTGATTTCATGCATTATCGTGAGAAAATGGACGTAAAAGCCGTTTCGCGCGGTGGAATCGCGAGAAAGTAAAAAATCTCATGAAAACGAGAAAATGCAAGTGGGTGCATGGTTACGTATGTGCAAAAGTATACAAAATTGAGAAATAAGCTATTGCTTATAATAATCAATTAAACGAACAAGCCCGGAAATACGGGTGGAGCCATAAAATCAAATTATTTCTGGGATAAAGAGGAGTCGCTCGTTCTTTGCTCGTAATCTTTAACCTCTTATTCAACGATATGCGACTTATAGTATCGTGTTTCGGAGGAACAAGAGCGAGCCCATCCGAGCCGAAGGCCAGAAAAAATGTCGCAAAGCTGAGGTGCTCGGGGCGTCAAGGTCAGTAAATAACGCGTGGGACAGCCGCTGAGGAGGGCCTGCCAAAGGAGGTTACCCGCCCGCCAATATACTCACGATAATTTCCTTTTGTCCATTTTGAGTGGACGTGGAGTTGGCGGAGCCTCGCGGTGCCTCTGTTGTCCCTTGCTGTTCCCGGGAAGGCTGGCCGAGGTGCTGCGTCGTAGGGTAGCTCTCGGCGAGGACGGCAAGGGTGCCACAGGATTCGCACACGGGAGAGCTGTCGTCGGTTACGCGAACATTTTGGACCGCGGCTCCGGATCCGCAGGTTAGCCCGAGGGGAGAAAAAGTCTTTCGGGACAAACACGAGTACCGCCTGCCTGCCTATCGCCTCGTCGTGTCGTCTGTCTCGCTTTTGCAACTCACACGCATGCGAGGAGCACCAACGTCAATGAGCCAACGGACCCATTCAATATTTTAGTGCCAACCGCCGCCGAGCACGGCAGCACGCGCTCGGGAGTCTTGCGGCTTGTCCCACTCTCGGCTGCTGCTCCAATGTAGACCGAGCCTAAGCATGCGACTCGGCTTTCGCAATTGCACACCGAGCCACACACGCGTGCGCGTCGTCAAGATCGACGACACCCGACCAATTGTAAAAATGATATTTACGAGTCAGTCCGAATCAATATGAAACGCTTAGCTCCTACGTTTTTTTTTCTTTTTTTTTCTTTTTTTTTTTTACTAGTCTCGTTGAGGATTTTTTGAAATATCAGTCAGAACTGCTTAACTTAATCCAAGTGTCTGCGAGTAAATTCATAGCAAAATTTGCTTTTTAATTCAACAATGTACATAGCTTTTACATTGGTTCTCCAAAGCCCCAATGTAATAATAAAAGCACGGGCACGAGTAAATTGATTGAAACTACAGCCGATCGAAAATTTTTATTTTATTCATTTGCAATGCAATCAAGGATCTCAATATCCGCACTACATCGGCGTTTTACTCATTCAACAATGATGTTTCTTAAAATTAACTAAACAAAACTTAAAATTATTTTTATTTTAGAAATCAAGTGCATGAATCATCACATTCATATTTAATGTGTATTAAAAATTAGACTATTCTTTTAAATAAATTGAAAATCAACAATAACAATAATATCATATCATTTTGAATTTTAAAAATAAAAAAAAAAAAAAAAATGTAGAATCATCGAGCTTTGAGTGAAATTTTGAAGTTTATAAATGGTGTAAAATATCGACAAGGCGACATGTCTCGCGTTTATAAATCGCTTTTATTGGGCTTATCATTATCATTATTACATATTACCAAAAAAAGTATAATTTACGTTTAAAAAAATTTTTGTCAATCAAATTTTTAGTTGTATAATAGGGTTATTTCCAATCAATTCAACCTTGACGAGCCTAAACTAAAACACGTCGAAACGTCGGCGTAAAAAAATAAAAACTAACCACACCCATCAAAGATCCTAATTTTCAAGAAATTTGTTCTATATAATGATATCATATTGAAAGGTATCAATTTCCATAAAATTATATTACAATTATCTCTTTGGTATAATATTTTATATCATTATCGCTATAAATATTGTATAAATAAATTATTAAAGCAATTATACTGTCATCTATTAAACTTATTTAATCTTATTCCAAGTTAAATGTTACATTTCTAATCTTTTTAAAAAAATTCTCATTTCTTGAAAAGTATGTTGAACAATTTATTTTTTCATATATTTTATTATTTTCAGTTACCATTGGTAGTTTAACTATTTAAAAAGCTCTGATAATGGGTGAAATTGAACTACATAAGAATTTAAAATTATATAACTACTTCATTTTGTAATACCTTTGTTATCAATTATTTGTTACAATAATATATTATATTATACATTCATTTTCAATGAAAAATATGCAAAAAGATTGGATTTTTAAATATTTATTTAATATTGGCCTTATTTTGTATTATTGAAAATTGTAGGACATGCATACATCACATTGTTATTTTATACGTGTACAATACAATACTTATTTCTTTTTTAATTAGACACGAATACTATATAGATAAAATATGTTTAGTTGTAAAACAATACTTCTTATTTTTTTATGTTTCTTTATTCTATAATAAATCTCTTAATTTTTCCTATTTTATTCGAATATTTGTTTTATTCGTTATGCCAGTAAAAATTTTGAGCATAATAACTGTTTTAATATAAAGAATTTCTAATTATTGATAATATTAATATTGAACTAAATAAAATGTGCGCTTTCATTTTGATTAAAAAAAAAAAGAAAAAACAATTAATCACAACATAATTACATAAAACTGCATAATATAAGTTTTTATCTTATTTTTAAAAACCAATACGAATTCTCCATGTATGACACTGATAAATAATCTTTTAAAAACAAAATAAAGAAAAATATAAAACAGATGAGAAAAAAAAGAAGAATATTTTCATTTAAATTACAATTTATCAATATAGTAAAAATGGGAAATTTTGTATTTATATAAAAATTAATCTGTTAATAATTCAGAAAGTTAATTAAATTAAATAATATGATTTTCATTCCATTACATATGGTTTTTAATTGAAATTGAGTTGCTTCAGTTATTTTGATGTAAAATATAAATCATATTAAAAATTAATAATAAACTGATTGAAACCTGTTATCCATTAATAATAATAATATATATATAGTCAATTTAATATTGAATTTATTCATTTAATTAGAATATAGAAATTTAAAGCTTAAAAAATTGTTAATTTAATTTTTAAATATAATCACACAAATGGAATTATAAGTGGATGTAAAAGTTATTGAATTCGAGTATTATAAAGTGGTCAACAATTTATAAAACCTGAATTAGTTATTATAAAATAGACAAGCCATATTTTTAGTTAAACAAGCATAAACATACGTATTGGTCTGTCAATAGTGTGCTTGTAATCCAATAATCAATCTAAGGCCCAACAATGTGCAACCCCACTCACTAATTAAGTGAGTACTTGCAAGCTCCGTATCGAGAGCGGCGGCATAAAAGCTTTAAAAACGGAACAAGAAATCAAAAATTCATCCCTTGCTTAGCTATATTTCAAGCTCTCACTTTTGTTACTTTTTAAATTCTTGAAGAAATATATCTACACCACACTACACTACGCTACGGAAACATCAGGAAATATATCTATGTTATACATAATGTCTGCGTGTAATTTCCATGGTTCTCATCAACAAATGACAATACAAATGAGGCTGTAGGTGCTAAAAAAAATAAGAAGAAAAAATTTGCCTGGAGTGGTGACAGGACCCCCCCCCCCACCAGCCACAAATCAGTTTCGATCGATCAAACCTTGGATCCATCGGTCGAAACTGATTGCTAAATTAATCAGCCACAACAGGACGATTACCACAACGATTAAGCAGAATGTAATTCCAATGCTTAAAAATATATAGTACAGCCTTAAAAATTCTTGTACTTGTAGCTTTTTTTTGTTCACTTAATTTTATCAAACGTTAAAAATATACGTTTTTATCTAACTAAAACCTATAGCTTAACTTACTGGTTTAATTATTTTTTACTATATTATATATTTAATGTAACATGATAAATACTGGTGTCAACTACAAATTTCATTTCTCTATTACATGTATTAACAATGTTCCTATATCTCCTCATTGATTTATTGACCGTCATAATAATCATATTATTAATTTTAATATTAATTATTATTCATTATTGTTTATTATATCATGATTTTGTTAATTTTATTTTAAAAATAATATTTTTATTTTAGTACATTATACGAAACTTTAATTACGTTAGTATAATAGTAAATCTTTTAAGCTATTTTCATTTGAAATGTATATAAAATTAAAATCAAACATTTTTTTCTTCTCATTAATGTATAAAAAACTTATTAAATTGAATTGCAGTGCATTTTGGCTTGAAAATAAAATTGTCAAATTGTCAGGCATCACTGTTTCCCTTAAAGTGAATGAACCCACTCGAAATTATCTTTTAAAATTCAAAGAGAAATAGAAAAAAAAATTGATAATAAATAATTAAAATAAATATTTGAAAAGTGCTACAATATTATTATATCTTTAATTTATTGTGAAATAATTTTCTGTTTTTTTTTTTTTTTTTTATTTTTCAGGTTAAATCAAAATACAAGCTAAAAATTGAATCGAATTGTTTTATTTTTTAATGAATAATAAACAATTTTTTTTTTTTGATTGCTTGGTTGAGTACATTATTCATACAAGTTAAGATATTTATATTATAAAAATGTAATAAGTCGTTAGGTATATGATTTTTGTATAAACAATTTATTTATTTTTATTTAAACTACACTATACAACATTAAATGATTTTAACTATACATTTCATGTATTCGATATATTATCGAATAAATTATTTTGCTACATAAAAAGAGCCATCTCTTTTGGAAATGGAAATAGTGAGAATATTAAATTTCAAATATTTACAATACAAACACCTGTTATGTACATCATGCAGATCATATTGGTTTAAGGATTCAAATAAATACAAAAAGTTACTCTTAAATTTGCGTTAGAAGAAGAAGAAAAAGAAAAAGAAGAAAACATCGTCTTCATTAATTTATACGGCTGAGTACTGCATTAGTTTTTGCATTTGAAGTAAGTTATGAAGAAGATACCGCTTATCGCGTTAGATTAACATGGGTTGCAAGCACACGGCTCTCGGTATTTGTTATGTCTGTGCCAGCTCTAAGGGATAAAGCTCTTGAAAATGGCGAATGTTTAAACGACGGAGCCTTGGCACAGCAGTTACATCGTATTACTTTCCCGATTATTCCGCACTTCATTTGTTTTATTAATTCATTTATTAATTACAGTCGAGCACCGTGTTTTACCACATAAACAGTGGGGAAACGCAAAAGAGACTGGTAGAAATAATAACGAGCACATCCGCGTCAGAATACAATTCACTTCTACTAAATACAGTGTAACAGCTGCACCTTGCGCGATGCGAAAGAAAGAGAAATAGAGAGAAAAATAAAGAAGATATTTGCACTTATAAATAATATCTATAATTCGGGGGCATCAATTTATTATATCTAATTACACGGCAATTGAGAAAATAAAAACATTCCTCTACACTTGTACAATCGAAAATTATTCTAATTAATCGTACAAGGAAAATCAAGGGAGAAAAATATTTGTTTTAATACACAATCGTTACTTATTATATTAAAATTATATCTAAATTAACATTTCCCTCCTGCCCTCTCTTTGTCTCTTTCATTGGCATCTTTAACAACATTATATTTATATGATACATATTTGGGGGAGGGGAGCTCGAGGATACTTTTGTAACAAGAAAATTTCTTTGTTGCAATATGATCATAACAATAAAATGTTATAGAAACAAAAAATGTAATATAAAATCAAAAATCATTTTTTACATAATTGATAAGCTGAAGAATATACAATAATATTTAATTATGAAGCTAGTGCTTTCAAAATTAAATTTACAAAGAAATATTTGCAATAAGTAACATTATATGAATCAAACAATCTCCGCTTCATTGTTAAGTAACAGTTTACAATATCCTTTGATTAACAATTATCAATAACAGTGTATCTACAATGTTTTAACGTTATAACGAATACATTAATGAAATTCATAAGCAACTGTACATAATTAATCATCGAAATACAGTGAGACAAAGTCTACTGTATATAGAAGATAGAATTTCAGCATTCAAAATTACAAAATCCTCCTTAATTATAAAAATAATTGTTTAAACAAATTATACATAACAAAATTTTTTTTCATTTTAATATTTATCCGATTAATTATTGTTGTTAAACATTTTATATCATTTTTTAAAAATTAATCTTACCTTAAAATACCTACTTTTCTTTAATTTACATAAATATTATGCAGATCATATTGAAATAATTTCAAGTACTTAACTTTCACATTACTTATATCAAGAAATTATCTTGATTTCAAATATACATAATTATGATTACACAACAATCTTTCTGCAAGTCTTTGGTAAATTAAAGCTTTTTGCAGAAAAAGGTAAGACTTCTATTTTGTACATTATTCTTTTTAACGATTATATTTATTAATAAACATCATTAATTTGTCAAACCTTTTACTATTTTTACTACCAAACCCTTAAATTTTTAAAAATTCTTTTATATATATATATATTTTTTAAAATACGGAAAAGCTGTACAACACTGGTCATTTAAAGAAAAAATAAAAATAAATTCTTTGATATTTATTAGAGAAATTAATTGATATGGCATACTGTAAAAATATTATGAAATAATTTACTATATTTTACCTGATTACAAATGTCTAAACATTAAAAATTTTAAAATAAAAATTAAAATTATAGTTAAATTTGAAAAGTGTTTAATATTTTTTAAAATAATTTAAAGATATTTATGCAAGAATATATAATTGCACACAATCTAATATATATCTAATATATATTGTATTTTATTGGTTACAGATATATACTTATACTGTACTCATAAGTGTTGTTTTTTTTTAATTAAATATAGGTAATATATATTTGATACTATACATACATTAATAAAAATATTACATTGCACTTGCCACAAAAATATTTGTTTTTTTTTAAACACGTTCTAGATAGTTTACTATAAACTTCTGTTTGATTATTTGATCTTTTAAAAAATGTTTACAATTTTTATCATAATAATGAAATATTTGTAATAAATAAATTATTTTTGTAACTAGATTTTACTTTCTTCAATTAACCAGTGATCAAGAAAAAAGTGTTAAAACATACTAGATTTCATCTTCTAGTATATAAAATATTAATTCTAGTACAGTTTGTGTATCTTCACAGCCTTGTACAGCTTTTTGCAAAACTTTTATAAGTTCATTATCTAAACTATTCATATATATAGGTGGTAGACGATTTCCTTCACTTCCTGCTTCATATCCAACCTAGTATTATAAAACCAGTACATATGTATTTAATACAAAAATTATAAAATCTGTATTAATTTAAATATCACAAAAAAATAAATAAAAGAATTGAATTAAAATTCAAAAATAATATTATGTCAAGTATTTTGAATTTATTTGATTATATATAAACATTTTATTAGTTTTTTCTTTAAATATTACCAATATGACTTACATTATCAGGATGAATTGTAGTTCGTACAGCAATTTTTGTAAGGCCTGCATTAGCTAATAAATCTAAAAGTTTAACGAGTGCTACACAAGTAGCTCGTGCTATGCTTTCTGACAACTTATAATGCATTCCAAATGCCTGATCATCCTCCGACTAAAATATTATATCTTAGTAATAAAATGTAGATGTTCATTATTATTACTATTGACTATGTAGATAATTTGTACCTTAATTATAAATAATTCTGTCCAACGTATGAATCTGCTTGTTCCTACACAATTTGTTATACTGTGTACTCTTATAGATGGAACTCCATCCATAGGCCTGCCATCAATTGGACTTTTTACACTAAAAATTATTTGTTACTTTAGAATTGCCAAAAAATATATTTTATTAAATTTCTTACCCAATATTAAATTGTGTATCATTTTCAACCCATTTAATGTTTACAATTTCATCAGGTTCTGGAGCACCTTGCCTACCACAGCCAATTGTAAAATCTTGCATATTTTTAAGAGCAGCTTTTAAGGCTTCCATTTTCTCAGGCATTATTTGAACTGTTATACCATCTTCTACTATCCTTGATTTTGCAGACAGACCCATGGACGATTTTAATGCCCCATTAATAACAATAAAACTGGCACCAGTTACTATAAAAAAAACCAAATGTTTTTTATTAAATTAAATTTTTTTATTTTAAAATTAAATTCATACCTTTTCTTGGTTTATTTTGTATATTTATAGCCTGAGTTTGATATGTACTTTCAATTTCAGAGTTTGTTTGCATACATACAAAATGAGAATCAGCTTCAATACTGAAATTTGATGCAAATGCTAATACGTGATCATTTGAATTATTTAGACCTTTAATTACTTGATTATATCGATTTTTCGGAAATCTAACATGGGTAGTATTATCTTGCATATGGATAGTCAGTCCTTGAACTTTGGGTAAAGAATAAGCGAAATTTCTAAAATCAGCTAATACTCTTATAATTGTATGACCAAGTTCAAAATATACAGCATCTCTAAATCGTACAGATACCAATGGACACGGATAATAACGATATTCTGCTCCCAGACGTAAAACGAGTCGCAAAGGAAATATTTTAGCCCAAGGAGTTTCCCATCTATGTACATACAATGTAACATTTTATTAGTAACTAAATAATTTATAATTTTCAACTTTATTAGTATTTATTTTGATACCTATGAACCAAAAGACCAATAAGAAATGGGGTTGGAGGAGTAATAATTTTTTGTAAGCATTGTAAAGTTTGTCTTATAAAAAGAAAACCTGCATGTTCACGAGATCCAAGAAGATTTCCATTCTGATGTATAGACATGCCATACTCAGATATTTGGTTCCCTATAATAATTTAATACTGATGCATAAGAAATTTTTAGATTTTTTAATTTTACTAGTATTTATAATGTTTACCTCTAATAGCTTCATGGTAAAGTTGATTGATATGCAATAGTAAATCTTTTGGAACTTCAGTTTCATCTGGCATAGTTTCTATCAAAAAAACTACTTCATCCTGACCAAAGCAAGCTAAACCTTTAGAAGTTACGTTCCAACATATTCTATTAACACAGCAGTTTACTATAATATGTGAATTTAAAGTTAATTGTTTGTTTTTATTATATTGTTATTGTATAATGGAATACTAAAAGTACAATACTTTTGTAAAAATCAAACTTACGATTAACTATTTTAACGTATGCATATAGATTACGATTGATTGCAAACATAACTGGAGGTTCACATTCATTTTTTAACGATGCATAAAGAGCACCAGTATCAGTAACTTCTTGATAAGTAACCTCTATAAATGCAAATAAAATGTATAATTAATTTAAAAAAATTATGGTTGTACAATATTTCGATAATCTTGATATTAACATTTATCTATATCTTATCCTATTTTTAAATATATGCATCTTTTTAACCAAATAATATAAATAATATAAAAATATCAAATAAAAATAAAAATCAATATTACTACATAGATAAATGTTTATATATTATAATATGTCTATATAAATCCACATATTTTTTAACTTTTATAAATGTTACTAAAATTAAATAATAATAAAAAATAAATAAATTTAATGAAAAATTTTGAATTTTCTATGTAAATAAACTAGTTATCCATGTGTATTTGTTTTTTTCAATAGCCTTTTAATTAAAATTAAATTGTAGAAAGAAATTTTTGTATTTGTACGCGATATTAATATTTACAAATTTAATTTAATTATACTTTCATATTTTAAAAGATAAATTTTTACAAAAGTTGTTGATTATCTAGAAATATTTAATAGTTATATGCTATAAATCAATAATTCTAACAATTTTAAATCTAATCATTTTAATAATATCTCTTTCAGATTCAAGAAAAATATTATATACAAGTAAAAATAATATTTTGCTAAAAAAGGATTTTAAAATAATGTATTCGGTAATGATGTATTATTTTACTTACGTCCTTTGTGTATCGTTACAGTTGGAGGAAGAGTTGCAGGATCTTGCGGTGTATAACTATTTGTGGCAGGATCAATTGGAGGATAATTTGACTTTTTACTTGTTGATGATGCCATGTATCCTCCCATCATTCTTCGAGACCCTATTTTTCGAACTGACGGTGGTTTCCAATCCCAAGTTGTGTCGAGTTCTGTCAGGTCACAGCCAGGCCTTATTCCTGTGTTTTTATTATATATGCGTGTGAAAACAAAACAAACGGGATGGATAAGGGTTCGAAGAGTAATTAAACGCTTCGAGGGGCTTAAATAAAAGTTAAATTTGTATTATAGGAAAATTAATAAAACTTAAAATAACTAAAAAATATATAAAATTATGAATGTGTGTATGTGTTATGTATACTCATTTATATAAAATGCAATATCAATAAAAGTATATAATATATATATTAAATATTATTTGTACTTAACATTGAACAATAAACATATAATAATTTATTTATAAATTATTATTTATAAAACTTACCATCACTGAACATTACAGATTTTGGTCCTTCAGATCTCTGCTTTGAACTGCCTTCTCGTTTGAGAACACCTACTGGCACCATGACTGTAGGAGGTGGTGGTAAACCACCTGCCAACTGTTGTAAAGGTGGTATTGTTGAGCAGTACTCCATGGGATTATTTGGATTAGGCTGTCTCCCCTATAACCATTTGTCGAATACTCCAGAACTCTGATACTTTTGCTTTTATAATTTATTTGTAATTTAAATTTGAAATTATAAGAATTTACTTTTTATTACGTTATTCCTTTTGAATTTTACTTTTTATGGAGTTATACCATGCATAAAATTTGTAAATGCACTAAAAATATTACGTACCAAATTCAATTAATATAATTCAAGAAACTATATTACTGCGATAAATCTTATATTTATAATTTTGTCTTTGAAAATTTAACTTTTATAATATTGATTAAGTACTCATTATATAATCATGCTAACAAATAGTGTTTCATTGCAATTTTGGTTTATACTCCATTGTTTAAATATTTGATAATAGAAGTTTATAAATTTTGAGGTAATAGTTATATCTAATTATTCATGCTCAAACCACTAGCACTGTGAGATATGAGGTATTCAACAAGTTGTTACAGGTATATGCTTGTGCAATTTCTATCTACTTTAAAGCAAAAATAGTGCAAATTGCAGTAAGAACTGCAATTTGTAATACAAAATAGCTAGCGAAATGTAATGTAACCATGATAAGAATTACCTGTGGTGAATTTATTCCTGCAATATTCATGTTTGAAAAACCTGTATAATCTCCTGATCCAGTATCACTTTCAGCTAAAATTGTTTTATCAAATTATATGAGAAAAAAAGAAAAAATATTATATGAATATATATTTTTTAATACCTTTTATTAAAAGTTGATGACAAGGAATACAAACTCTAGAATCCACATTACTTTGGTACTCTAGTCGATATCTCATATGGCAACATTTATTACATAGTACCTTTAAAATATAAATATTATTATAATCATAATATTTAAGTTAATCATTTTTTTACCTTTCCACATGCTCTACAATGATGTCTTCTTTTCATAACAGTGAATTTCGTATCACAAAGCATACAATTTGGTGCATCACTATCAGGTACCCAAAATGGAGGTTGCTTTCCAAGTATAGTACCAGATTCCATAGACGAATTTTCTGATATATCTGGAGATGGAGCTCTACCACTATCTTTATCACCCTCAATATCTGATATTTCTTGACTATATGAAGTTCCTAATATAAAAATAATTAATAGAATAAATAGTTGGTACAAGTAATACAGATATAATGTTTACCTGAATAAGAAGGATCTGTCATATTAATTGTAGAAATAACATCTAAAGTTTGAGGTCGATGTGGTCGATTAGGATCATCATCATTACTTTCAATGTGCTCTGTATTTTCTTTAATTTTTACTTTGCTTTGCGATTGAATAGGTTTACTTTGACTACCGAGTTTATCATTAACATCTACATTTCTTGTAACTGAAAATCTTGAAATAGTTTCTGTATTTCTAACCGGTGTTTTTAAGCTTGATAATTCTTTCTCATTTGAAGAGATATTTATATTTTGTTCAATATTTTCTAAATTTTTATCATCATTATTACTACGTTCTTCAATATTGATATCAATAAAATTTGAATTTTTATTTTCTTCAGATACAATATTTTGAAAATTTATTTTGTCATGTTTATCAACTATTTTGTTTGTTGATACATAATTGCCGTTTTCTTTATCATTTTCAATATCTCCTTGTTTATTCAACTTAATTTCATGTTTATGACTAGAACTTTGAGATATAATTTCTGTAATATTGGGTGTTTTCTTCACTTTCTCATGTATTTTTATATTCTTACTTATTTTAATTTCATCATTTTTTAATTGAAAATTACTTTTATTTGATTCAGATGTTTTTATACTAGAAGAGAATTCTCTTGATGTTGCTCCACTTATGTTTTGCTTGCTATAATCAATCACAGGGAATTTTTTTGCTATTTCTTGAAGATTTTCTTGGGGAACTTGAGGCAATTCGCCTATAATTACTGATTCAAATATTGGTGCTTCATTAGCATCTTCATCATCTTGTCGAATTGGTAATGATTTTTGTTTCAAATTTTCTGTTGAGTTATTAATTGGAATATTTTGATAGATTGACATTTTTTCATTGGCTCTTTCTTCTTCTTCAAGCTTAGCTAAGTATTTATTTAATTCTTCTTCAGACATATCATCAATCGTTGTAAAACCAACAGTATGTTTGGGTTCTTGAATTTGAAATTGAGAATTTTTGAATTGAATATTTTGAAAAAGATTTATACTTGCAGTTGCACCTGCACTTGAAGTTGCACAAATGTTTGAACATGGGTTTTGAACTTCTGATTCTTTAACAATAAATTGATTAGACATTTTCTTTGTTGGTATTTTTAATTCAGTATTAGTGTCTACTAAATTTTCCTTTTCACTTATGTAAATGCATTCATACACTCCATTTTTATTATGTTGCACTGGCATGATATTATGAGTTCCAAAATTTGCATTTTCGTATGTATGTTGAAATTCAGGATAAATTTTTCTAATTGTATTAATTGGAGAATAAAATTCTTGAGTTTTTGGAGTATCTGTTCCAATATAAACATTTTCATACACACGTTCTGGCTCATCTAAAATGTTTTTTACAATTGTACTATTTACAATTTCTGATTTATCAAAGACATTTGTTATATGACTATTTTCTGTTAATAAATCAGGAAAACTTATATCTGGATCAAGCTTATTAGTATTAATTTCCATAGATTTTTCTGGAGTGCATGGATCTAATATAATAGGTAATAGAATATTTTGATATTTTGGGGGTATTGTATTATTTTCCTTTTTTTCTTCAATTAAGTCTTCTTGCGTTGTAAGTAGTTCATCAATAGAAAATTCAACAAGGTTACTTTTTTGAGCAAAATTATTTATAAATGAGCCAGTTACATCCACTATTTGATCTTGACTATTTTGACTTATTTTGTTATATCCCTTTAAATTATCCACAGTGTTTAAATTAACTAAGCTAACACTTGAATTGTGGGTGTAATCAGTAAGATTATTAAAAATATTACTAACACTAGGTTTAATGTTTGATTGATTTAATTTTTCACTACAATTATTTTGTTGTATTCCGACATTATCATTTGTTTGTTTTTGTAACAATTTTTGAGATATGTCATTATGTATGGTTAAAGAAGGTGATTCTGGTTCTTGTATATTCACGTATTGTTTACATAATATTTTATCATTATGCAAATTGTCATGAGTATAAAAATGATTTATAGAATCTAGGTTGTCAGACAAAATTTCTGATTTCCTTATATTATCAATGCTTGTAGATATAGATTCTTGTTCTTTTACAATATTAATTTCTTCACTCTTTATACCTGTAGCATCAATAATGTTTGTTATTACTAATTCACTGTTTGCAGTTGGTACAGATGATTGATGAAAAGCATTTGTTGATATTTCACATTGAAGAGGTAAAATAGGAGGTCCTAAAATAGGATCAGAAATTGATGCTACTTGTTCCGATTGATCTAAAATGAATGCATAAAATTAAAAATATTTTGTAATAAATATTAAAAATTATTTGAAAGATATTTTACCATTACTGAAATCTAAATTATCAAGGGCTTTGTCCAAATCGACAGTGAATTTCTCCATTATTGGACAAATAATAGAGTTCTGCTTATGTACTAAACAATGCTGTCATTTAACCTCGATAGTTAAAAGCATTAAAAAAACTTGTCGTTAAATAATATAACGAACAAGGAAATGACGAGAACAACGACATTTAGGAAAATTCTTATTTCTAGTCAAGTGCATCTGAAGTCTTTATTAAATAGCACTTGTGCCGTCCACGTCGTTTCTAAAAAATTGCAGACAATAAAGAAAAGGCTCCGAGGTATTAGCTCGTCAAGAAATAAGAAAAGTAAACACAAAGGAAATCAAAATTGTCAAAAGCTTATTTATACCTCGTGACATCAGCTGTGCGTGTGAATGTTATCCCAAAAGTCTAGAGTATCCTTTTGACAGTCACTCGTACGAATATGCAATGGTGAAAGAATTCAAAGTAGGAATTTGTGAGTCCTCGGTCTACTTGTCGACTTGTCACGGTCTTGAGCTCTACGAACCGGTGGGTTACTTACACCTCAGTCCAGATCGCCCCGACATTTAGAAAATTTCTAGTAATGTCATTGAGAAGAAATTACGCGAATGATCATTGAAGGGGATGAGTACCAGTGCATCCGAGAGCAGTTAAGACTTTGACAATTACGACTTGCAAGCTGCCAATCCGTCATAACTCTGTTACTCTGTCTCTCTGGAGCGCAATGATCCTCCAGGGAGTGATCAGAATAACTATCGCCATTTGTTTTAGAAGCGGAAACGATATGTGCAGCGGCAAATTTAAATTATTATTGTTTTTATTATTTTCAGTTTGAGCGTACACGTTTAGTACAAGAAACTAGAATATTATAAAAAATTCAATATGACTAGGGTAAAACTAAATTTTAATAACTGTCAATTTTCTTTGTGTACTTTAAAAAGCAAACAAATTCTTTATGAGTAGGTATTTTACAGTGAAATAATAAAATATATTTATTCACCTTGTTACAATACGAAAATTATCTTTTTTAGAAAGAAACATTTGACATAAGCAACAAAACAAGGGTTATGGCATCATAAATTATTAACATGAATCACAATATTGTTTATTGTTATAAATATATTAAAAAATAGATACGTTGGCTACGGAACATTGCTATATCTAAAATGAATAAATAAATTTTCAACCACTTCATTTATTATGAATATAATCAAAATATGTTGTCGAATAAAAAAAATCTATTTTTAATCTCTGCATACTTATTTATGTACAGAGTGTATAGCAGATAAATATATAAACATTTTACTTTTATTCTTAATACAGAAAGCTTATATCAATTTTTTAAATAAATTCATAATTCAAATATAAGATTGTAAATATTAATTTTGAAATCTCAAATTTTAATTGTAGCATAAGCACACGCATAATTTTTCAATCACTTACTAATATTCTTGCTTTTATAAAAATCATTCATTTTTATCAATATTCATGCGTGCATTAAAAAAAAAATCATTAATACTTGTAGAAAAATTTAACCAAGAAAATTGACTTTTTAATAATAAATATGTCTTGATAAATATTAGATTAAAATATCAAAAAAAGGATATGTTTACATTAAACAGTATTTAAAAGGGAACTTTAAAATTGTTTCATACTAATAATGGCAATAAGAATAAAATAATATATATATTTCTATACATTTGTATATTTGACTTAATCTAATAAAATTGAAATATTTAAACTAATTCTTTTTTTAGACCTTTAATTATACTCATTAAATCTTAAAATTATTAAATATTATAATTTTTAAATGATTCATTAATTCAAATAATAATGCATTTACCTCGCAAACATTGATTGCTTTGTTAATCCATTTTATTTAAAAAAAAAAAAAAAAAAAAAAAAATGCAAGTAAATAAATAATTTTTTTGGAGTATATTAACTTCAATTTAAATTTATTTAAAAAAAAAATATCTGTATATATTTGGTATATGCTATAATTCAAAAACAATATATTTTTATAAATAATTTTATTATTAAACTTACTTTGTAAACAGTTTTTAAGAATTTTCAAATTTTTTGTTTTATGAAAATATATTTGGTTTCATAGTCATAAATAATATTATATTATATTATTATGATGCAAAAGTAGAGTGCAATTTGAAAAAAACAATTATACTAAATTACATTTATATGTTAAGTATATTTTTGTTAGAATAATATTTATATTAATTTAAGTATGTCTTACAGTTTGTAGAATCTTAATGAAGTGCAGTTTTAAAATTTAGTTTTTTCGTTAAAAAATGTTTTATAAAGGAAAAAATAGTATTTGTTCTTAGATTATATGTTATTAGTGTAATTAATGTGTCGCTGAATTTGATAAATATTATGATTATATTGCCAATATGTAAACAAAGCAGTGTTATATTTCTTTGAAATTTTCTAATACAACTACCATTATATTAAAAATTTCGAAAAATGTTTAATGAATTATTGTAATTGCTAAATTAAGAAATTTGGTTAATTGTACAGATTTTAATAAGATTTATAATTTATTAATTTTGTTATTTCTTATTGTGTATTTATTTTATTATAATTATTTAATATAATATTATTTTAATATAATTTTTATTGTAATGCTATAAAAATAATAATTTATATAGTTTTTTTGTTAAAATTCAAATTTATTTTCATGATTAAAGAATATAATTGATCAATTACTAAAATGAATTTCAATGTGCTTAAGGTATTTAATTTTAATTTGCCATGCAAATTTTTTCTGCATTAATATAATTTTTTGAATGTATTTTGAGAAATCTTGTTATATTCTTTACACTGAAAAAATGTATGTATATAAATAGGAGAGTTCCATTAATAATAAATTAAGTATAGTAATCAGAGCCTATGTTTGGGCATGTACTCTTATATTATTATTTATTTTATAATTTATGTAAATATATTTGCGAATTATAATTGAACCATATTATTGATTATTTATTATAATTTGTTCTATGTTTATTTAATAATTTTAATTTTTATAAATTTGTATTAAAAGATTTATTGGTTTAGAATATTTTCTTTATATTCAGTTCTTTATATTTGAAATTGTTTTAAAATATAATTTTAACAATAATATTACACTTTTAAATTCATATATATAAATAAAAATTTTAAGGAATATTTTTATTTATTGAAAACATTGGCATTAAAGAATTAAATTTAAATTTTACTCAGTGCATGTAACTTTACACAAGTAATAATAATAATTCTAAATTTTTTTTTTTTTATTTTCGTATGAATTTTAAATATTTAAGAATGGCTCAAGATATGCGGCTGGATAATAATTTGTAAATGAAGCTAAATTATTTGCATAAAATTGTGTAGGTTATTTGATGTTTGGATAATACGATATTAAACTTTTGATTTTCATGTTTACTCATTGCATTATACCATCTCGAGAAAGGACTTTCGAAATTATAACGTTAACAACGACTCAAAATATTAGATAATTTATAAATTTATAATTTTAAAAAGCTTTTACAGCCATTAGATTGTTTACAAATTAATCTTTGTACAATTGTCACTCCATCATTATTCAACTGTCATGCTGCAGTACAAATTAATATTTGGCCAATCACTCTGTACCTCATCATTTTCTAGTTACGCAGATTTTGTTCCTCGGTTCCCGATTTAAAAATAAATGGTCGGCCACCAACCAATAAAAAATGTGCACTGCTAATCTTGATCGGTGCTCAAAGTCACTTTAGGGCGCGACGCGCCGTACTGCGCCATCTTGAACTCCATCGAGTTCTCAGTCGTTGATCGCCAGAGAATTATGCCATAGATTATATTGATCCGCGCGATCCAGAGACAATGCAAATAAAGATTTAATACGATCGGCTCGTTCTGCGCAACAATGTCGCGTTAAAAATCCGGAGGAAACAAAAGTTCGATGGCGGCTTCGCGATTCGGATTTCAGTCTTTAACATGGACCGGGGGGCGGGGGTGGGACATTGCAGTGCGTTGTCGCTTTGAGCTCTTACACCTTCCATTCAAATAAATTTGACGAAATTCCCTTTCAATATATTTTATCAGATGAATATAAGACCTTTTTCTTTTTTTTTTTAACGTGAATTTTATCCATTTATTCGAATGTCTTTAATGGTAAGGCCGTTGTCATTGGCTTTATTATTCCAGCCAGTAATGAAGAATATTTTTCGTAATTACCAATTAAATAACAATATATTTTACGTGCATACACGACAAAGGTATTCAAGTCAATTGACTTGGTTTAAGAATAATAGGATTTAGGTAAGTGTCGTCGACCATCCGGGAAAATAAATATCAACAGCGTGACCTGTCCTTTTTCAATTATTTTAATTCACTGTTATGCCCGACAAACGCGTAAAATTTATTTTATAATTTACCTCGTTAAAAGCAAAATTTAAGGTAAATCAATGTCGAACAAAGTTACATTGAATTGTTCTCTCCTCTATTGACTCCTCCACGAGGCTAAGCTCTTCAGTACAACTAGTTGTGGTTTTTTTTTCTTTCTTTCTTTCTTTCTTTCTTTCTTTCTTCTCTTCTCTTCTCTTCTTTTATGAAATCACGGCATCTATTTTTCGTTGTTGTCGTTGCAACCGCACAATAATTTGGCATTTTGATATTGCGGATAGATATTTTATTTTCTCACGCAAGCTAGAGACTGCACGAGTTAAATATAAAATTATTATTTATAAACTGCCTCTAATTTTATTAAACATTATTTATTTAAACCAGCCAATTATTGTACATTTCATTATATTCTAGTAACAATACCAAATTATAATAACAGTCATTAGTAAAATAATATTCTCAATTTATGGATCATTGTAACGCCAATAACATTTATTTTTATTGTTGACGATCGACCGATTTTTAATAATGACAAATGCTACGTACTTGCCAAAATCACTTGAATTAAATCTTAAAATAAGCTTGCGTTTACTTGCGTTTATTGTTAATAAAATATTAAACACACCGTACATATACTTAATTCTCTCAATTACAAAGCGTATGACGCGCACACGCGTACAAAATACTTAATTTGCTTTCGGTTTTATATTTTAATTCTATATTTAAACCCTCCGGTTTAAATATTGAACATGTATTTTCATAATTAAATATTTTTTGCTTAAATTGATGGAATAACAGCCGTAAATAATATTAATTTATAATTAAAAGTGGCAAAATTTGCACTATAGATAAGTACACCGTTCAACATTGTAAAAGACTGTTAATAACGCTTTAATTGATTTATGCAACTTCTTCATTGATTAAGCAAACCTTTTACTTAAAATGGATTTTAAATATGCTTACATATATATTTTATAAAATTTAAATAACTAGTAACATCGATAAACATTATACGTGGTTTACGACAATTTAGTTGAGTATTTAGCCTTGGTGTTAAATTAATATTTTATTATTTAACTAACATATTTTATACACATTTGTAATAAATATGATAAATTAATATACAGGGGAAAAAAGTCAATCGCAGTCCTTGCATTGTGCACAATTGTAACTGAAATCCAATTTTCTCTCGTCTTCTTGGTTTTTGTCGTGTAATTTAGTTAATATAGTTTAGTTAAGGGAATTTATCTTAAAATTAAAGGAAATAGACAAAGTCGATAATATCAATATTGTTCATTATCCATATTGAAAATCATAAGTTATAATAAAAGCTTTATATTTTTAAAAAACACTTTATATTTATATTTACTAATTTACATTTTACTAATAAAATGTAAATTAAATACTTAAGTTAGGCGAATTATTAACCAAAAATTTTATGCTTTAATGCATTGAAAATAATTGAATGAAACATTTTGTCTTTGTTAAAGAATTCTTAAATAATTGATAATATACATATATTTTTTTTAATAAAAACATTTTATTATTGATGGTTAAGTAAATTGCAAGACACTATATCATTGAAAATAAATCTCAGAAATATCAAGCTATATTTTTCAAGAAAAAGAATATATACTAATGTAAATCACGTTATTCACAACATTAATGCTCATAGAAAACGGTAAGACTGATATTTCGACTTACATTAAAGTAAATAAAATAATAAAGAAGCAAAATCATTAATACAAGTATGTATATATTCTAATATATAATATATAATATATAATATATATTCTAATATATAAGTATGTATATATATATATTTATATATATATATAAATAAGTATATATATTCATACGAGATGACTTGAAAATAAAAAAAAGTTCACTTATATTAAGGAATAAGTTTACTATTTAGAATTTTAGTAATATTGAAGTATTAATCGTTGTATAAAGAAAATATCTTAAATATAAGTGCTTATAAAATCACTGACAAGGTTAATGTTTGAGGTTTTAAAATAAATTTAGAAAATGTTTTTAAATAAAGTTTTTAAAATGAATGAAGTATTTCGATATTAAAAATAATCTTGCTAACTTAGTTCTTCAACGTACCTTTAATTTTTTGTATTGAAAGTATTTTAAGTACATTCAAGTATCGAAGTATATAATTACAAAAACGCATGTATTTAAAAAAATATATATTATATTTTATTAAAACTAGCTGTATTTACTAAAATATCAATAAATATATTTTTTTGCTATACTAGTAAATGTTCCATTGCACCTATAACAATTTTAAAATAAATTCGTAAACGCACGAAATCCTTTCCGAAAAATCGTTTCACTACCTGACGGATAAGTCAGAGCATTGAAAATGAGTTGGAAAACCCAGTCTACAAGTTCATGTTCCTACTTGTCCGTATTATGTTATAATAATGGAGAAAGATCCTATTTGCTTTAATAAAATAATGGAAAACCTGTGAATTTGGGACCGACAGGTAGAATTAAAGAATCAGTTGCACACCACGCTTCAAACGATAAACACTACCTTGTATCATACAAATAAAAATATCTTTATTTTCTTGTCAATCTTACAAATCAAACTAAAATTAAAAATTGAAAAACCACTATGATTAAATCTAAATTTATTTAATCATCTTCTAAAAACCACCTTCATTCATTAATTTGAAAAAAAAGTATTTCGCGATCATTAATCAAATAAATAAAAAAAATTAAATATAAATTTTAAATGTAAAAAGAATAAAATTTTTGGGTGCTACGCAAAATTATTTAGTAAATGTGATTTTCTACTATTTAAGATTTTTTAATTTTAATTTCTTTGTAATTGTTGTAAAAAGAAAAAAACCTTATTAATATTATTTCTATTTTATTGTAGAAAATATTTGTATTAGAAGCTGTAAATAATTTTCTTTATATTTAGATACATAGGAGTATCTTTATAATTGCTTAATTTTGCTTTGTTCCAAGAATTTTTAACTGTATTTGATTCATATGGACGTCTTTACTATTGATTAATCCGGTTTTGCTCCAATAACATATGGTGTTAAGCTGCCTTTGTTAAAGCAAATATTATCTAGGATTTCGTTATTTTTTATTTTGGAGATGACTGGTGCTATTGTAATTAATAAATGCGAATAAATACTCATTCTTTCTTGTTTTCGATGCAAATAAAAACTGTTTTGAAATGACAACATGCTTTTTAATGTTGTTAACTTCGATTATTTACCTGAATTGGTAAATTACTAGTTTATATCACAACTTGACATATTTGTAATTATCAAGATTATTTTTTGTCACGTATGATTCGTTTATATAATATAAAATTTACGACTAGATTTTTTCGATTTGATTGCTTAAATAAGTCAATTATATAACGCATATGCAGTACAAAAAGTTTATTTATATGACTTTTTTGAAAATTCTTTTACAATATACTTGTATATAATTTAAAAGTTTCAATCTTCCTCTTAAGTAATATTACTCGATCGATCAAAAAAATTTTGATTGATCCTATCAAATCTTACTACAAAATTACTTAAATGCCTACAACTATTCTTCAATCACATTTTTATTTTTGTAAAAACTCAATTGATGAGCATTGATTATGTAATCATCAGTCATTATCATTTCATTTGTGGATAATTTATTTTTACAGTGCTTGTAATTTTTGAAAGTAACAATATATAAACTACATTGCGTATGTAAGTACCATTGATGATGCAGTTCATTTATGATCAATGACCGCATTATATGATAAAAAATACTCGATTTATTTATGATCAAATTAATTTCAATTCTTACGCTAACTGTTTTCATTGCGGTCGATAAAATCGTGATACTATTATAATGTTTGAGGCTTTTACTGTGGATTTTCTCTTAGAATAATCTTACAAAATCATCTTGGTCATATTTCTGCTTGATCATTTTCTATCTTTAAGGACAATGTTACCATATTTCAAACAGTAGGTTAAAAATTTATTTTCATCTTTGTACAATAATGTTTTACAATAGTTTTTATAAATATTCTTTGAAATTTTTACTTTTTTTTTATAACTCTTAGTGATATTTTTTACAAGTAATACCCTCACAAAAGTTGAAAGTTATTTCCACCGTTTTTTTCTTCTTCCTATTATGTATTATAAGTTTTCTAGTTTTATTTGAATTAGTCATTTACAGCTATTTATTGCTTTGTTTGCTTCATAATATTATATTTATGTGTATTATTTACAAAGTTTCTTATCTTTTTTCTTAGTTATTTTATTTTTTTTTTTATAGCAATATTGAAATATAAATATTTACACTTTTATTCTTTAATGCACAAAACAAATTATTCTATTGAAATAAATATTATAATATAAATATTTCCAATTCCTCTCCATTATTATGTTTGCGTATATCTTACTTTAAATTGAAGATGATTTTAAAAACGTAAAGATATAAATTTATGTTTACGTTTTTACTCAACATATATTTCTCAACATATAAATTCATTTATATCTATATTTAAACTAATAATATTTATCATTTAATAAGTTTTTTCATTATTTGTTTCGTGCTTATATTTCCATTCAATATTTTTAATTACGAATTTCTTTATTTGCAACTATTAAATAATATATTTGTATGAAGCGTACTCAATATTTTTTTTTTGTTGATAAATTTAAATATAGATTACTTTAATAGAATTTTGAAGGATTTTGAAGTAGCAATTATAGGATACACATTTAACAACGGTTTCAATATATTTTTATTTATATTTGAAAAATATAGAAAAAAAGTAGCAAATTTTTAATACAAGTAATAAAAAGAAATATAATTTTTAATTTTTCTATATTATTTTTGCTCTTATATACGCGTTAATAGCTTGTATTAATATATTTAATTAGTTTTATAAATTAATATTACAACTTATTGAAGTAATATATTTTCTATTTATCATTAATATTATACTATTAAATAATATTTTATTCAAACTTTATTACTTTGAAGATAAATAAAAAATAATAAAATCAGAAAACACATTTAGAATTAGCTTTTCATATTCGATGAAGTTTCGTAATTGCAGATAAAGAATGAAAGATATAAATCGATGTGAATTTTATATACTTCTAATTATCATTGCTCTAATTACTCATTGAATACTTATTACAGTTAATAATATTTTCTGCAGTTAGCAATTACAATACTATTTCTTGACATTGAAAAGAAGCTGATTTAATTCTACTTATTCTTAAGAATTTAATAATTATTCCATTATCCAAGTTACGTAAAATTTTAAATTAAATTTTTTTTTAATTTAAAATGATCTGTATAGTTATTGATTTATTTACCTTATAATTGACTTGATAAATTCAACGTAATATTGTGAATTCTTATCACATTTAAAGTTAAGTTTAGTGCTGAGAGAATGTTACAAAACTTGGTTATTATGTCATATTTTAAATTTGAAATAATATGAAAAATAATATAATGAGGTGAACAATACGAATTTCAATACCAATATAGACTTAATATTATTATTGTTGTTGTTTTTAATCATACCAAATTAATAAACCAATTCGTATGAATTAGTGAAATAATTTCAAATATATAATAAATATATAGATAAAAAAATGTGTTATTTTATTTTAAATCAATAATTCTCAATTTTTTTTATCGAAAAAGAATAATATTTCGGAAATTTTTTAAATAAACTGTTGAATAAAAGATACATTTTATTGGAAAAAAATCAATATAATGAAAAATTTTTTAACAACCGTCATTTAAATTAAGCGCTTGAAGATTTGTATGAAAAACTTCTATTCGTAATACGCATTGAAGTATTCAATTAAATAATTTTTTGTTCCTTCATCGTTGGTAAGTGTTTACACCTACATTGTGACAAAAGTCTCATTGTTCATTATTGATAAAGACTTTTTATGCGTGACAAAAAAATAAAATAAATTTGAAATTTGTATATTTATAGTTATCATATGGAGAGATCATACGAAGGCCAAAATAACTGATGCAATCGGCAAATAATGAAATTATTACAATTTTGTATTTTTGTAAGATCGGTTGCACAAGTGGTTGTTTCGAAATAACGAAACTGTATCCGAATGATTCAGATAATTGTAATCAAGTCGATGCCATTTTAGGAGTTCCACAAAAGCGAAATATTAGTCGAAACGGGGAATCGGCATAATTCCGGGCCATGTTTTTAAAAGGCCGATCCGCGAGAACAACGTGGAGTCGTTTCTAAAACTAGCAAGGCAATTAAATCAGTGCAGCTAAGTTGGAAGAAAGCGTAAGTCAAATTTAGTTTCCTCGATGCTGATCTCGGTCGGTTGTCTTCGCGAAAGCGTTACAAAATAAAATACTAATTATCCGCGTGACATTAGGAACAGCATCTCCAAATTCAGAGAGCTTTGGTTACACCCATTAACGCCAACGCGCGGATGTTGACATTGGCGATGTGCGTGACATTGAGGATGTACGAGTGAGTCTCTCTCTCGCCCCTCCCTACCCTTCCCTGCCCTTCCCTGCCCCTCCCGTCCAATCCTCTCTCGGCCCTCGTGGCCCTTGATTCGCGAGTGGCACCTTGTGAATTGGTGAGTTCGGGGCATGTGCGTCCGAACCCAACAAAAAGGACACGTTCTCGAGGAAATCTTGGCCAAAGCCCTGGCGCGTGCTAGTGGCGAGATTTTGATTTGTTGGTGTTTGGCCGGTGGCTGCACGCTCGGTAGGTGCACTCGGATTTATTCGGGATGGGTAGTAGTACGCGCGCCTAAAATGGCGACCTCCTTGGGCTGGTTCGCTGCTTTGACAGTTAGTCGCGATATTCCCGAAATTCGAGACTATTGCGAGATGCAGTGACGAGGGCCGGATCCACGTTTTCCTCATCAGGAACCCGAAGCGGGTTGGAGTCGTCGCGTGGGCGCTCGGGGCCAGAGCACTGCCGGGGGTTTGACCTGGAGTACACTGGGCAAAAACATATTTTGCGGAACAAAGTTTTCGGCTTATCACCTGCCATGCACTCCTGCCTTTTTAACGACGCAGCGCATCATCCATCATCACGAGCTCTACAGTGTTTTACCATTTTTAGAACTGTGCAGCCCATCTCGCTTCCCAAAGTCTTCTTCATTCATGGAAACTGCACGAAAGCCAGCTTCCAGAGGTATCTTTTCCAGTGAAAATTTTCCGTTGCGTATGAACAATCAACATGTAGTAAATACATCAATAAATGATTTTATGAGCAATTGTTATTTATGTGATTTAGTTGAAAAAAGTGATGCATTTTTAAATATATTAATATATGTACAAGACATTTAACAGAGGCATGTGGTGCAAAAAGCTAAATAGAAGTGGAAGAGGAGTGTGGAAAAAAACTGTGTAGTTTATTCTTCACTATGAAGACGACATTAACAGTCATCAGCATGGAAACAGCATTTCTACTGTTGGATACGATAAAGGAACATATTTTGAATCTGATCTAAATTTCACAGTTAAAGTCGTTCGGTTTGGTCCACAAACTTACAAGTAATTATGGCTGAAATTGAAATGTATCCTATACACAAATGTATATTTGAAGGAGATGTTAAAACTCTGAGTTCTCTACTTAGAACTCATGACATCTCTGAAAAAGATAAGCAAGGTATTTAAATATTTTTAACACATACAATTTTTTTTCTTGAGTGCAATTATGAAATTTATCTACCCCTAAGCACATTTATTTATTATTGTTATTCTAGGAAATACTCCGCTGCATCTGGCTATTATGCTGGGGAGGAAAGGTAAAATTTAGTTATCAACTTTAGATAAATGTATAATTTAAAGTAATAAACAACTTATGGTAAGACTATATGAGATAAATTTATTCTATAGAATGTGTTCAACTTTTATTGGCTCATGGTGTACCCGTTAAAGTTAAAAATTTGGCTGGGTGGAGTCCTTTAGCAGAAGCAATTAGTTATGGTGATAGGCAAACCAGTAAGAATTTTAATAAGCAAATTTAAGATATTACAAAAGGAATTTTTTTATTTTAAATATGTATTAATAAATATATTTTTTATTCAAGTATCATCTATTGTAAGGAAACTTAAACAACAAGTAAGAGAACAAATGGAAGAAAGAAGACCAAATCTTGTAGAAGCATTACGACGAATGGGAGATTTTTATATGGAATTAAAATGGGATTTCCAAAGTTGGGGTAAATTTAAATAATTTTAGATTATTTTAAGTTTTAAACATTATAAATTAATTATAATTTAATTTTACTCAGTTCCTCTAGTTTCAAGAATACTTCCATCAGATATTTGTAGGATACATAAATGTGGTTCATCTATTAGAATGGACAGCACACTTGTAGATTTTAATGATATGAGATGGGAAAGAGGTGACATATCTTTTATTTTTAATGGAGATCAAAAACCTAGCAAGTCATTAACTATTCTAGACAACAAAGCCAAACTTTTTCAAAGAGTTGGATATGAGGTTATTTATAATTATCATATTTTGATTTTTGATGATAAATAAATATAAATTGTTATTTAATTGATATTTTTAGGAAACGGATCTTGAAATTGATGATGAAGTTGACATTTTGATGTCCAATGATATTATGGCAGCTCAAATGTCTACAAAAAGTATAACATTTTCAAGAGCACAAAGTGGTTGGATTTTTAAAGAAGACAAAAGAGTTAGTATTTTTTTAAGTTAAAGCTTTCTATTACTCAAAAAATATTTTATTTTTTTATCGTTTTACTAGGAAATGGTTGGACCATTCAATGCTGATTTTTACCAAATTAATGGTATGGTACTAGAAAGTAGAAAAAGAAGAGAACATTTAAGTGAAGAAGATCTTCAAAAAAATAAAGCAATCATGGAATCTTTGATTAAAGGGTCATCGCAAAATTTTCAAAATGGAGAGGTAATTAAATATGTCATTTTTTAATTTCAATAATCTTGCAAAAATATATTTTTAAAAAAATTTAAATTATTTATAGACACCCATGAGAAGAGCTTCTCTAAATCCCCCACCCGAATCTAATATTAAGTGGGAAGATTATATTTCAGCATTACCTGGTCAATGTCCATTATTGGGTAGAAATTTAGTGTATAAAGAAAGTAGTAAATCGTTTAAGGCTACAGTAGCAATGAGTTCGGATTTTCCTTTAACTGTGGATATGCTACTCAATGTTTTGGAAGTCGTTGCACCTTTTAAGCATTTTAATAAACTAAGGGAATTTGTATTAATGAAATTACCACCAGGTTTTCCTGTAAAAATAGATATTCCAATTCTTCCAACAATCACAGCAAAAATAACTTTTCAAGAATTTGCTTTTAAAAATGAAATGGATCCAGAATTATTTCGAGTTCCATTGGATTATTGTGAAGATCCTACAAGGTAATTTTTCTTTTTTTTTCTTTTTTATTCAAATATGTATATTATTATTTTTTTTTATAAATGGGTATTTTAACATGTAATTCAATCGATCATACAAAGTTAAGAAGTTTGAAACTGATAACTTTATTAAAAATTTGGTCATTTAAAAATAAATTTCAGATGCTATGGAACTTATTTGACTATGTTGATGATTCTACATACTGCATCGACCGTTTGAAGATAAGAATTTATAGAAAATTTCAGAATATGATTAATGTTTATGTTAAAAATTAACAACTAATGCTTTTTTTTTACAATTGCTTATGCTTATTATATATTTTGATATTTAATAAATAATAAAAATATGAATAACAATAAAATAAAATTTTGAGAAGAATTCTCTGTGCAATTAGTTGATCATTATCAAATCAATAAAATGATGATTTATAAAAACGTGGGGAAAATTTTACTAAAATAAATCATTTATAATTTTTAAGTATCATATTGGATAAATAACTAATTTTCTGCTTAAAGACTTAATTCAATTAAAAAATTAATTTAACCATACTATTGCTTATCAATATTTTCAAACATATTTCTAACCATAGTAAAAAAATTAATCTGATAAATTGAAAAATTATGAATTGGGTCTAAAATATTTGTTGGGCTTCATCGCTGGTTTTATTAACTAATTTGCATATTTCCCCTTGCAGATTTCCAGACTTATGACGCTTCAATATATTAACACTAATTGAGGTTAATTATCGGACCAGTACGGGGTTGCTTTCTTTACTAGGGGAGCGATGGCACACGAGTTTGCTCTTGGAATCAATCTTGGCAGCATTTATTCGAGTCACTGTATACTATTCATTGAGTAATTCATTGTTGGTTCACCTATCTTTTTATCGAGTGCATCATTTTATTTACTGTTAAAGGTAAAAAATGATGCGCCATCTAAATACTAAAAACTAAAATAAACGCACTTTTGTAAAAAGATTATTTATTAAGCTCTATAAAAGACTGCTAAATTGTCTATGCTCTTTTACGTAATTCGGCCAAGAATTTGAATAAAATTTAAGGCAAGACTAAGACCAACTTTAACTTTTACGAATTTATTTCATTCATATTCAAAATTGTTCTTAAAAAATTTTTATCAGTATATAAATATTTCAATATTAATTAAAAGCTTTTTTATAAATTAACATAGCATTTTGCAAAAATTTTTAATATAACATAAAATAATTTTATTTATTTTATGCCAATTACATCAATAAGAATTGTAGAAGAATTACTCAGTTAAGTTTAAGATTTGTCTTTCATTTTTAGATTTTTTAATATTATGATGTTGTTTATGATTCTTTAAAAATATTCTATTTTTTGCTAATTAATCAAAGAACTTAGGGTACTTATTTGCATAATTATATTTATTAATTTTTCTTGTTTTAATATCACTGCCATTAACAATTAAAAATTTATTTTTATTGAAAATAAAGTAATTAAATTTTTAAATCTCTCAAAAAATAAATATTTAATATTTCATAATGAAATATAAATAATATTGAATAAGAAAAAAGTCCCATAAATAGATTATGTACAGTTAACACTTTTTATTAGCTAATATGTATGTTAGATAGTAGTTATGTGAAATAGTATGCTTTATACAACAGTATTTTAATATTTTCTTTGAAATCTTTAACATGCTTTATTCAATGAAAAAATTGTATATAATAAGTTCTAATACTTTGAGAAAATATTATTGTTGACCCTTTGACTGTTTATAACGAAAATGTTTACATATGATGAGACTACAAGTGTTATACATTGATAATATTTCCATATTTATGAAATAGAATTTTCATATATTAGAGCAAAAAATCATGTATTTAAATTTTTATAATACTTTACTTTGTTGAATACTAATTAGAAATTAGGAATTGAAAAAAAAAATTAATAATTAAACAAATTTTAATTGTGAATTAAAAGTTAAATGTGTAATTTTTTGAAAATAAATTAGATTTTAAAATAACATGATGTATTCTATTAAATTGTTTTTATCATTCAGTTGACTATACTGTATTGAATTTTTTAACTTTCCATCGTGATTTTAGATTTGAATATAGCAATTACAAATATTTTACTAAAATATATAATAGTTGTAGTAGTTCTCGACATGCTATACCGTTTCAGTTAGAAAATATTTTTCACGTCTGATAGTCAAGGGGTTAAATAAATTTAAGGATTTTTCACGTGTAATTTAAATTTGTGTAAAAAAGTTATTTGATAATATAATTTGATAATATCTTTGTGATGATCCGTTTTAGTTGTTATAGTTTTCAAAAATTGTATATTTATAAAATTGAA
This sequence comes from Eupristina koningsbergeri, assembly GCA_018907245.1. NCBI lineage: Eukaryota > Metazoa > Arthropoda > Insecta > Hymenoptera > Agaonidae > Eupristina > Eupristina koningsbergeri. Next base: position 1,286,312 of record JACCHV010000012.1, on the reverse strand, counting down.
TAGCACACATATGTTTTCTAATAATATGTGTATAATTATATAAAAAGCTATGATAACTAATCTTCTATAATGTTATTAAAATATTTGAAAGTCAATTAAAATTTTATAAGAAAAGAATTCTTATTTATGTAAAATTGATAAATATGATGATTGATATATTGCATATCGTAAAATAAAAAATGTAAAAATTAAAAATACTAAATTTTATTCAACTTAATCAACAGTGTTATCTAAATAATTATTATATTGAATTTTTTAATTTGTATATCTTAATGTCAAAAGGCAAAATATAAAATTATTATCATAAAACAGCAAAAATATTCCCACTGTTATTACAATGTATTAAATATAAAAATATATAATCATAAACTATAATAACAAGTAATTTAAAAAACTAATTGAGATTCTAAGTTTTTATATGTTTTAAAGTTCATCTCTATTTGTTGCTATTCATTTACAAGAATTAAAATACATTTTTTATTTTATACTTTCTAGAATATTTATGTATTGAAAAAATTTACTTTTACACTCGCATTTAAAAAAAGATTTTCAAATTGGTGAAGTTTAAAATTTCTGTTTATATATTTATTTTAAGTTTTTTTAATAAACTTGCTTTTTATTGTAAAATTATTATAATGTATACGTATTGTGTTGATGCATTTAATAAATTAATGTTATTTAGTTATTTAAGAAGATGTGCAACGTCCTTGTTCGTGAGATGTTTCCTATAACACTTCCCGGAGTAATTAATGTATCTTAAAGTTTGTACATCGTAAATCATGGTTATGTGGAACTAAATAATATTTAAATTTTGCATGAATCGATTTATTTTGTTGATTACAGTAATTTATTTATATTGAGTCAGTTCAATAGATCGTAAAATAAATGTCGATATTGTACACCTTCTTAAGTAAAATTTTATTTTAACTAAAAGTGTTTAGAAAAAAAACGAAAAACTAAAACGATAAAAATAGTATTTTTGACACAAATTACATAAAAAGTATTTGCCTTATTCACTGCGACTCTTGGAATTATTTATAATATTAAGCCATTAACTACATGAAATAATGATTAACTTAAAAATAATGTTATTTTTATCACAAAAAAAAAAAAAAAAAAAAATTAATACGATTAAAATCGTTATTTATGCATAATAATTATATAATTTTGAAAAACATTTATTTTAAAATTTTATCCATTCAATTAAGCAAGGATTAGATGTAATACATACAATTAAAGTAATCTGCCTTTTTGACAACTACTTTATTGCATTCATTACTATGGAAAGATTGCCTTGTTACTATAGAGATTTTCTAATCTCTTGTCGAGTCAATACACAATCGTGCATTTTAAATTCTGAGACTGTACAACATTAAAAAATCAATCTAAAAATGCTAGAGTGTGTTTTAGAAAGTTTTACTACTTATATGTAACGATATTAATAATATAGTCATTCACAAAAATGCTCAAAGTAACCTAGTTACATAAATAGTCTTTACCTCTTATAAATTTACTAAATCATTTTAAGTACCCAATAGTATTGATCGATTTTTGACCACTAATCATTACCAAATGGTTAATGCCAATGTTTTAATCTACGACTTTTCCTATATATTAAATCCATCAACTATGTATTTAATTAAATTATTCAAATCAATATTTAATTTTACAGAGTAATATTGAAAAGTTAAGTCACTAAAGTTAAACAAAGAGAGGAATAATAAATCGCATCAATCAATTTGCATTGAATAGAATTTACAAGTTAGTGAAAATGAAATTCGTGACTGATTGTAAAAATAGTTCAAGTAAAAAGGAAATTGTTTTCGAAAGCCTATATCGTCATGTATTTATTGTAAAGAAGGCACCTGTTAAATATTTCTGTCGAACAAAGTAAATAACTCAAAATAATAAGTACTCTATGTAACATATTTCAGGGGCCTTCTCTTGCTGACCAATAGATAGTCTAGGATAACTCTCAGATCAAAAGTTAATATGTCAATGTAACATCTGTAATAAAAGATACTTAATAAAATTAAAATTTTATCGAGACTATGATCGTAAAAATCTGTCAAAAATAAATTGGCAGATTTATATAAATTACGCGATAATTTTTTTTGTTATTTATGAGTGTGAGGCTGTGGTTGTGTAGTCACTAAAAATGTTTGATGCGTGATAGTGAAATAAGGTGCAAGCATTTTATTTTGTTTTGAATAAAAAAAAAAATTCAGTTACGTATTTGTAAATTGTCAAAAAAGATAAATAAAACTGACACGTATAAAAATGAGTCCATTTTTTAAAAGTAAAACCTTCATTTTTATTTACTTACTATTTCTTAGATTTAGAAACATCTATGTCTTTTCTGCTTATCATCGCAGATACGATATCTTAAGCTAAATTTATAATCTGAAAATAGCAGAAATTGGTATATTAGGGAAAAATAATTTGTTGTTGATATTTTTGAAAACACTAAAATTAAATTTTAATTATTTTATCATTATAATTTTAATTGCACTATATATATTAATAAAAATATTTTATTTATTTTTTCTTTTACTAAGACTAATTTAATTTGATATTGCTACGGCAAAATTTTTAATTGAATGTAATATTTTATTTTGTTTATTTATTTATTTATTTATTTTTTTTAATAATTGTTTCATTTCAGGTTTTTTAACGTTGATAATAAAGTACAAAATGTCTAATAAAACATTTAATTATCATAAAATATTTATTCTGTCATTATCAATAGATATTTTTATTAACAAACTTCTTGATAAATTGAGTAATTTTAATTTTTTAATTTTTATTTTAATTTGAGTAGTTTAGTTAAATAATCTTTTTCATATTCTTTTTTTGTATAGAAATTTAAGAAATTTTTTTTCATGTATATAATATATTTAATTATATATAAATTATATTTTTTATTGTATTATACGAATAATACTACGAAAAAAATATACATTGAAAAGTATTACATTAACATATAATTTACATAATTTACAAAAATTTTAATATTTCTAATGTATCTTCATATCTACAAATTATAAGTTAGACTAATTTTGAAATTTAAAAAATAAATTTTAATTTAGTTTTAGGAATAATATATATATATATTTACTATTAATAATAAATATTTCTTTACAAGTCAAACCATATTATATGTATAATTAATTTTTTTTTAAAAAAAAATATTTAAACATAATAAGTAAATTTGAAAACCTTGTGCTGATTTTACCTTTAGAAACTTATTTTAGGCACACAAATATTTTCTTTGTAATTTTGTTTAAAATTCTAATATAAATTATATCATTTTATTTATTTATTTATTAATTTATTATATAGTATATAAAATATTATTAAATTATTTTTAATATATGATTATTTTTAGAAAAATTTAATTTAAATACCTTCAAACTTTTATGTTTCATTCTGTTACATAACGATTATAATTTATTAATTAAAAAAATATATTTCATTATAAAAAATTTTCAATAATACATAAAGATAATCGTTTGTAAAACTAAATTTAAATTTAAGTAATGTCATTTTTAAAAAAGAAGAAAAAATACTTTTAAAAAAATACTTTAGAAATATAATAAAAGTCATAAACTTTAAACTATTTTTCTTATTTTCAAGATCTTGCACGAAAAAATAAATAGGAATATTTAATTTTCAAGTACGTAAAACTGGCACAGTAATATTATCTAATAGAGGTTTAGAATATAAAAATCCATTTGAAGTGATATTTAATTATGTGATATTCAAGTTTATAGGATAATTATGAGACAATTGGTATTGAAGGAAGTTCTGTAGGAATTGAATTATTGAAATTTACAGGATATTTATGTACGTTCTTGGATCTAAGTCGAGTCAGTATTCTTATACTCAAAGGAGCAACATAATAATTTACAATAGGATAGAAAATTATAGAACGTTTACACTTATACAATAAACGTTATTCTCAACAAAATAAAGTACCAGATGGACCGTTCATCTTATTCCGTGTATAACACCAAGTATACATATGTACGTGAAATTGTGTGCATGTATATAATCAGAGGAATCATGTGCAATTTTACAGCGTCAAACAAAGCAATTTTTCATTTCTCCTTTGCAATCAGCGAATGCACAATATAATTCTTACAAAGTCGAAGTGATTAGTGCATAAATATGGATGTGTGAAGATAAAAAAACAATTAGAGGGTAGGTGACCCTGAAATAGCTTTATTATCAAAGATGTCAATTATTCTTTCTCGTTAAAATATTTACGCATCTTGTTTATTATTCGATGTATTATTTTATAAAAGTTATTTCTCGGCGTGATTACTGCGATTATTCACGTCAAACTTTGTAAATTCTGAATTGACTATATTTTATTAATTAATTATTAGGGCAATGCATAATGAGGGTTATCTATGTGAAATGTACGTATAAACGTGTGTACATGTATTGCTATTTTAAAAAAATGGATATTAATAATTTGTTTTTAATGTAATATTCAAATTAGATTTTAGAATACTTGGAACTTCGACATTTTCCAGAAATTTCCTTTTATACAAATATACAAAAGACGCATTCGATTATTAGTTGTATATTCTTATTTAAAATCACAGTGAAATATAATACAATTTTGTAAATAATTTTAAATAGTTTCAACAATTTGAATTTCGTTTTCAAATATATATGTTTGTTTAGTAAAAATAAAATTGCTTAGGAATATTAATTGCTGTTTTAAGAGGATGTCATAAAATTGACTAAATTATGATTTAAATATCTTTGTACTGTTCGTTGTTTTTTCTTTTTTAAAAATAAATACATTTGGTATGTATCAATAAAATTTGATTTAGAACATAATTGTTTGAAGGAGGAGAATTTTGAATTTATGAATGGAAATAGATATGTATCTATTCCCATTTATACATATATAAAGCCAATGATAATTTAGTTTTCAATTATCGACATGGATTTTTATTAATTGTAAATGAAAGGTAATCAATTTCATTATGTAGAAATTAATTTTATTTACTGAAGAATGAAAGTCAAATTCATTATTTCTTAAATATCAAAAGGCTATTTTCATTATAATTGAAAATCTGTAATTGAATACGTGATATAGTAAAGTGTATAATGAAGTAGCAGCTTTATTGATAAATTAAATCGATTAATAAGCAGAATATAAATATAAAAAAAACAAGTATTGAAAAACTACGGACGTAGTTTATTGAAAGAAAAAGTTGTTTTTGTTTTTACTTCATCATAAGTTCCAGATTGATTTCTTATAATTGAAAAATTTTCAAAAATATTATTGAATTAAGTAGAGATAGTATATAAATAAATCTATATTATCGAATAATTAATTCTTAAATAAGTTAATGTAATAAATTACGATGACTATATGTAGATACAATGAAATATTATCTTAATTAGGTAGTCTCTATGTTCATAGATACGTGTGATTTTATTTCATTTTCAATTATTAAAAAGCATTTTTAAATAAAACTTCTGTAATGCTAGAATTTTTTATCTCGTTTACATATTATAGAATATTTAAAGACATATATTTATGATGTAATAATTATTTTAAATCTACATTGAAAAAAAAAAATTGGGTAGATGGTTTTAAAAAGAAGAATTTTATAGTAATAGTATCAGACGAAGATCTGTCAAAGACTTTGAGAAGCTTGACTAAAGATTTATGCACTGTGTAAGAGTGCATTCAATGGAAAAGTGCTTTTTAGAAAATTGCATATTACATTTGAGCTTAAAACAGAAAAGAAAATCAATTTTTCTCTGTTTGATGAAAGCATGAAATTTGCCGTATGTGGATGTACCGTATAAAGTCGCATATGCACAAGGTTCATCGATCAGCTATAGTTGCTTTTCGAGAATGTCCACTGCCTTGTATCCGAGAGAGCTAATAAGAGTCAAGATCAAAGGAATGGGTGAGCGAGAGAGAGAGAGAGAGAGAAGAAAGAGACGAATGTCCCGCTTCGCTCTGTCACCACGAATATAGTCTGGGCGATAAGCGGATAAGCGCACCGATGACCGTTGACCCGACAAACAATCGAGTTGAGAATCCAAACTTGGGGCGCTCGCCTCGCATTCGCTTTCGCCAGGAGCTCGGTGGTGATGGTTCTCGGGGAAGATGCACCGTATCGATCAGCTCGAGGTGCACGTTTGGACAGGATTCGCGCGATTCGCGTCCATTTCTCGACGCGATTTCATTTCTCTTCTTCGTGATTGTGACTTCCCGAGAAAAACAACGATAAAGATACGCCAGGGGTCTCTAGGGGATGAAGGGAGGGGATAAGCGCGCCTAGGATCAGAAATTTTCCACAGATGGCTTGCGAGGGAAAACTCGAGGAGCAGCGCTCTCGACAAGTAAACGACGTTGTTGGCTGGAGAAAGACCAAAGTCGACCGGAACGCATTAACTAATAAAAAGCTCGGGAAGAAAGAACGACTCTTGAATCTTGTCTTGGGAAGTTGGACCCGAGTTTAAAATGTTGTTTCATGAGGGGGAGCGGATTCATCTCGCCTTTGATTCCCGAGCAGTTATTATTCACCTCGAGGAGGAGTCGACGAATCACCCGGAAGCTGCGCGGATGGCAATAGTTCTTATTATCTTATCCGAGCGGTGACTGCTCTTCTAATGAAAAATACAAACGTGATTTTTCGAAGAGGGCGATCTCGTTTTATGCTCCCCTGGCCTAATTCCGTCCATTGCTGGTCGTCGTCGTCGCGGTCGTCTTCGTCGTCTTCCTCGTCATCACCGAACGAGGGGAGCGACCCAGAACCTTTTTGTTCCCTCGCCGGTGTGCGCTTCATCAAAAGCCATGTGCTTCGCGTCTCGAAAGCGAATAACATGGATAATATTTCGATGGATGCTGGGGAAAAAATCAAGCAGCAGGAATATATTATCGGCGTAAAAACAACATTGACTTATTATCGGCCAAATGATGCATCAACGTGTTTACTCTGCACTGATGTGCAACTGCATCTCTTTATGCTGATTCAGCGTTGATACTCGCTCTAAACTTTCTTTAAGGAAATGTACGAAGGTCTTGAACCTACACATCCATCCAACCGCACATTTTCATGTGCAGCATATGCACATTCATCAATACTATAATTCGGTCTTTTATGTTTTCTAGAAGTGTCCAAAAAATTTTTTGTAAATAGCGATTACGATGTTTTTACGAAAATTTTATGAGCTATTTTTTGTAATACTCCTTTTTTCTTTGTTTTATTTAATACACAATTTAATCTTTAATTTTTATTTACGAGTATTTATTCACTAGTAATTAAATTTTTTAATAACCAAATTCCCTTTTAAATGCAACTTTTCTATTTTGTCCAATTTTTTAATTTAATTTAATCTACATTTATGTGCATTCAACAATTCTTTTTATTCAAAATGAAATATATCAAAAAAGAATGTGATTGAAAATTTTATAGCTCAACAAATTAATTTGTTAGGGTTGAATTCATTATCAAGCTATGGTAGGGATAGAAAGATTAAGTATGTACGTAAAGGAGAGTCATGAATAATCGTATTTTATAATTTTGATCTCATTTACATAATAACAGCAGAGATTACAAACAACTTTTAACTGAAAAACTGTGAGATAAGATTTAAACTTTAGACTAGTGATGATACAAGGAATAGCATCAACTAAACTAATACCAAATATATAGAATCTTCATAATTTTCAGTTTGTAAAAATAATTATATTTAAATATCGCAACTTTGTTTTTATTAAAACATCAAAATAAATATACATATTTTTTCTATGAATTTTAATCTTTATTTGTTATTCGATACCCTTTTTACCTCGGTTAACTCCGCTTATAAATCATGTCGTTTACTGATGATAATAAGATCGATGCTCTTATTTCGTTCCAATTTTATATTTCTAATCTTTTCATACCTAAACTGATTCATTCTACACATTCCAATTTACTTATGCTTTTTTTTTTAAGTTATCATCTTTTCGACGACCTATGTGACCGTTATAGAAGAATTTGTTTGGAAGTGTTGATAAAAACTTTCGAAGAGTATTATCACAATATATATCAATCGTTTTTCATTACAGTGTGTTACGAGCTTTATTTATCTATTACGTTAAAATTCTTAAATTAAAGATGTTTTAATCGAGAGATTTTCATTCTCACTGATATTCGAGGTACAAATTTTGAAATTAATTTTATTTTATGTTAAACATATGAAAAAATGGAGAATTAGTATCAATCATGTGAATATAATCAATCCACACGATATTCTCAGATCTGCCAATTGATTATTTTTTGGGATAAATGAAACCAATTTTTCAAATTCTATCATTAAAATAAATTCAAGTGATTTTTTTATAAATAAATAAAAGTGTTTATATAATTTGTACATTGTATAAACAAAATTTTTTTTATTGACGCTTTTTATATACATGTGATTTTTAAAATTAATATATTAATCAATTGTTTGTAAACAGAAACTATATTAAATCTAATATAAAAAGTATAACAATAAAAAATATTCTGGTTTAGATTGCAATTTGCTCTTGATCTTAATATGTGAATTCAATTGGTAAATAGAACGTTCATGCAAATATTTTTACTTAAGATAAAATTATAATAAATATTAATAATTAAGTTGACTTTCATTGTAGTCGTCTTTTTCTGTCAAAATTTCCTTAATATTTAATTTTTTCACGAATTCTATTCATGGTATATATAAAAAATTGAAAAATCATTTTCTTAGTCACAGGAGAAGAATATCTTTATAAAGGCACATATTATGTAAATTAAAAACTTTATTATTACCTAGTTTTTTGCGACAAATCATAAAGTTATTGCAAGAATTAGTATTACCTTACTATGTAATAAATGTAATTGGAAAAGTTTAATGGTCATAAATGCGAGATAGGCTACCATAAATCGCGTCGATAAAAGTATAAACCGTATCTATCAAATATTTGGGGATGATCCAAATAAGAAATTTGCGTAAATTTTGTAAACTTTAGATAGTCATTTGGACTAATTGCAACTTTTCCTTTAACAACGTTGAAACCATAAACATTTTAATAAGTTTTTACGAGGAATAGCTGCGTTCAGTTGCAGTCGTCGTTTGCTTTTAGGTATTGGTCAGGGCTCGGTCGGTGACTAAACAGTGAGCATCAACTCGAAAGACGCAATAGATTCCATTGTCGAAAGGTGCGGCGAAAAGAGGAAGAAGAAGACGAAGAAAAAAAGAAAAAAGGAAGGAGAAAAAAAAGTTTTGGGGTGCGGAATCGTGGGGAGGCACAATGAAAGCTGTCTCCCTTATCTTGGAGTGACTGGTGAGGCATGGAGGCGGGGAGGAGGGGGGTTGCCCGTGGTCCATCATCTGCCGGGCAAGTGTGTGGGTGTGTGCAGCAGCCCAACAGCTCAACAGCTGAACGAGGGCCCCGGACCTCTCGCCCCGCTTCTCCCCGCGCCAAGCTGCGCCTGGGGTAGGAGAGGAGGCCCCATCAGGGTGGGGAAACGAGAGCATAAAAGCTCGCTCGCAAGAAAAGCGAGGCGCTGTGGTGTTCTCGTACCCCGTATTGCTGGTACTCGTGAAGCAAAGAAAGAGAGTGCGACGCATCTGAAGGTCCTTAAGCCGCCAACATGGGACATCCACCCCGGCTCACGACCGCGGGTCTCTTTGCCTGCTGCCTCCTCCTGTTGGTCCAGCCGTCCTACACAAGTATGTACCCAGCATCTCGCCTAGGTCCGGTCTTTGTTCTTCGACATCCCTTTTACTCGTCATCCCTTCTTTCCTCTTCCCTTCCATTCTCTTTCCTTTCCTTTCCTTTCCTTCCCTTCCCTTCCCTTCTCTTCCTTTTTCCTTTCCCTTTCTGGCCAACCGTGCACCCACCCGACTTCCCTTACACTCCACACCTTCTATCTAATGAGGAAGTTCTCTTTGTGTTTTTCCGCCACTTCGCTCTCGAGCCATTACTTACTTTATTCAACTACGCCCTACTTTGCCTACCGACCCATTCAACCTTTTCCAGAGAGTTTAATGCTTACGGAAGAACCTTTTTTGCCCTCTTATCCATGTCAATTGTGGACTGCGAGCTCTTTCACCGAAACTCGCCATTCAAATTTGAACACCAACACTTCAAATGCTTCACTCACAAAACATTCAACAGTTTGACAAGAAAATTCAGATTAATTTTTTAAAACTTAGATTTAATTCACAAAATCATAAAAGTCAACAATCTTTTACTCTAATTTTTTTTTTCATCATTTTTTAGATTTTCGTGTACAATTTTAAACAGTTTAGAATTTATTTTTGAAAGTGAAATAATGTTATTGAACTTAGGAAGTATAAATTTTCATGACACGTACACAGAATGATTGTGTAGTTTTTAAATCAATTAATCAAATACACACAATGCGTACTCATTTAAAGCTCAAATTTAAACCATTTACAGCTCATTACTCATAGTGTGAAGACCCTTCATTAAGTACGTTCAACTTTATTATATTCATCATTCTTATTGGCGCTAAAACAAGATTTTACATGATGAAGCACAAACATACTTCCTCTAAAATTACCAATTATCTTGCTGAGAACCCCTATTGTTCCATAATTTTGGTAGAAAAATAGGATAAAAGCCGATATACATTTTGTACAAAGTTAAGTGTCTATCCCCAAACGATTCGTGGACAAAAGTTCTAAAATGTTGTTAGGCCCATTAAAGAGCCGAGACTGATAGTGAAGTTGAGAGATGGAAGCAGCACACAGAGATAGAGAAAGAGAGTGAAAGATATGTATATGTGTATATATATACAGAGAGAGAGAGAGAGAGAGAGAGAGAGAGAGAGAGAGAGAGAGAGAGAGAGAGAGAGAGAGAGAGAGAGAGAGAGAGAGAGAGAGAGAGAGAGAGAGAGAGAGAGAGAGAGAGAGAGAGAGAGAGAGAGAGAGAGAGAGAGAGGGAGAAAGAGAAAGAGAGAGAGAAGGAGAGAGAGAGAGAGAGAGTGAGAACAAGAGTATCGTCCCTCACAATAAACCCCCGTATAAATGAAATGATTACTGTTCCCCTATGTGAAACCGGACATTCAGCAGATTAATCTGACGTCCTTCTTCCAGTGGCAGACTTGACACCATCACATGACCAAATTATTCAATCAATTTAGTACGCAATGCTATAAAAATGATACCTGTATATCTTATTTATCAAATTTACATTCATTTTTGGCGAGTGATCTATTGTATTAGATGAAAATGATTAATGTCAGGATTCAATATTTTTAATTTTTAAATAAAATTAAATAAAGGGCAGTCGTTTCTGCTAATACTATTTTAACATACAGTGCGCACTTAGTTTTTTAAAATTATATAAAAATCTTATAAAACTTTTTATGATTACTTTAAGGATAAACAGTCATATCTAATATATAAAAAATATTAACTTAAAGAACGGTATAAAAATATCATTCTATGTAGTTCTTCAATACTTCAATTTCGTTTACAATCATAAAAAATTATATTCAACTATAAATATTACTATGGATTTTGTTATATTAATCAATTTTTATAAGTTTTTTGAAAATTGAAATTTTATGAAAAACTTCAATTTTAAAGATAAAATCCAAACTATACGTAAATAATATTTTATTTAGAGAAGCTTTGATAAATCTAGTACTTATTTTATTAATAAACATGAATTAGAAAAAGGATTTCATATCAGAAATATGATTAGTCATTTTGTATCCATTTTATTTTTTACAGCTGAGACTACGAATTAACCATAAACAAGTTACAATTTTAAATACTTTAATTTTTTATAATTTGAAGGTCAAGCTGAAAATCTAAATTCGATAAAAATTCAAATTTGATAGCAGAGATAAACTTTAGTATTATTAGTTTATTTTAATACAATATAATGACTAAGAGATAGACCAGCATATTTGTATCGTACTTTTTTATCAATATTTATAGTAAACAATATTTTTAAAGACACACAGGTATATAAATCTTATATATGGTATACTATTTTGATTAATTTTAATAAAATTCTTTTACTGCAATAGCTGCTATAAAATAATAATTACAAAAATTTTCATTCAATTATATGATGTGGTCAATCATTATTTTTCAAATTGATTTTTAAAATTATAGCTATATATATTTACATTACTTTTTAAATTTTAATATATTAATCCCATGCAATTTCTAAATTCTATATTGTTATAGCTTAAAAAATTTGTCAATCATAAAAGAGAAATTATAACCAGAGAGATTGTATGCTTTTAATTAAATTTTAATCAGTTACGTTAAATCTTTTTTAATTTGTTTGTTTTAATAAACACGTTAGACGATAATGAGTCATAAATGTTTTATATTGCGGCAAAAAAATATATTATCTACAATAAAAGTTTATTTTATTTTAGTACAAGTAAATCTAAAAATTCGGTGGTTTTATTTTATTTTCATTTAAATGCAGTGCATATATATGCACATATATATATCTGCTATTGAGAATATTAATTGTTATTAGAATATAATTTTGACTTTTGATTATCCAAAGTTAGTATTATTATTTGTATTTGTTGTATATAGGAAACCAACAAATTATTTTTTTTTTTTAATATTTTAGTAAAAATATAATATAAATTTTGATTTAAATTTTCGAAACGGCAGATTTTATAAAAGCTATTTTGATATTAAAAAAAACTAGTCGTAAACAATTTTTTTTTTTAAATCTTTTAAATTATATTAAATTTCATTAAATAAATATAAGAATTTATTGGTTTCCTAATTATTTGACTAGTTGTACTTTTTTTGAACAAATATTACTAGAAATTATAATACTTTATGTAAATTGTAAATATTATTAAATAGTTACAGTGGAAATTACACGTAATTAGAAAATGCTAATTTATATAAAACAAATAAATTAAAATTTATTTAATCTATGTATATGATGTATCTAAATATTATATTAATTAATTTAATACAAACAATATTTGCTAATGTTTTTGTGTGATATAAATTAAATAAGTAAAAAGGTTTCAAAATTATTTATACTCCATTTATATTTTTATTATTAAATGTATATAAACAATTTTATAAAGAATATATATATATATATATATATATATATTGATATAAAGTAGAGCGTTTCAAAGCTTAAACATTAGATTTTAAATCAAATAGTAAATTAAATTTGTTTTATTATAATATTTATATTATAATGGAAATAAAGTTTAAAAATAAAATTGGATTTAAAAATTAAAAAAAATAGAAAAATAGCTTAAATGTATGAATTAAATATAAATTTTATTTTATAAAATAAGTAAATTCATAAATTTATGCCGGGTAATAATTTACAATGTTAAATCAAGAGTATTTAATTAAATATTATAAGTGAATAACCGTGCACATCAATAATTCGAATTTGTCTTTCTTGACAACGAAGGTCAATGCTGATATCTCAGGGCTATTTTGTCATAAAAAAAGTCAACATCTCTTTTAGTACAGTTGATTACAAAATTTTTTTTGATAATGGTACATCACATATTAAATAATTGAATATAAATACTACAATTATTTATTTGTATTTGCTATTTTATGATTGTTTTATTTATAATTTTGCATTATTATAAAAGAAAAAGTAATGGATATGTATTTTAAATAAACATAAATTTCATTGTGTATTATTAAAATTACAATTGAAGTTATAAACTACAATCAAATGGGCTAATACATATTTTTCTTGGCATAACTTATGTTATTTATTAAAAATTTCTGCAAGTTCTGTCATTGAAATTATAGATTTTGTTAAATACATTTGAAGTATAAAAGGGTAATTGGAAAATAATTTTCTTTATTAAAGTTTCAAGAAAGTGAATTTGAGATTTATGTAAAATTTCAGTATATTATAACCGTAGCACGACGCTTTTAGCTTATAATCTAATTTTATTGTAAAATGACATTGTTGTAAAATTTCTCGTTATATATCAAAATTAAATGTCTAAAGCATTAAGCAAATTTTATTTAGTATATACAGTTTTTATTTATTAATTTATAATTGTTTTAAAATTTATTTCTAATATAGGTTAGTGTTATTTCCTTTAATTAATTTTGTTATACGTTTGTTGAGGATTAGTATTCTATTTTACAATTTGAATAAATTTTAAATTGTATTAACAAGTTTCACAATTTAAATCATTAGTAACTTATAATCAGCGTTCCAATATGTTCGATAAATGGAAATGTTTCATGTGAAAGTTTTAAATTAAATTTATGATCTTATGGGGTTTTTATTAAGTAATGAAATTAATTTTGTTGACATGTAATCAACTTTAACCTTTTTGATAATATTATATATTTTTCATTCAATTGATAATTTATTTTTCCTGTTTGTCAAAACGATAAATGTGAATATAAGTAAGACGCAAACACAGATATGTAAAATAAAAAAAGCTACGTAGTTAAATAAATGTTTTAATACGTTATTCTGTATAAATTTATATGAATATTAATTAATGTTATTTTTTTAAATCTTCATTTCTTGAAGTTTAACTGTTATATTAAAAATAGAATTTTCCAGATTGCGGGTCACAAGGAATCCAGACGATTATCATTTTATCAGCAACGACCCCACCACGAACTTTTCTCTTGTCAATACATAAATATATTTTTTCTTTTCTCCATTATCTGGTCTTAACGCATAAGATTAATTATTTTCTGTTTTTCACTTTATCTCCTTCTCTATCTTATACAGCGGCAATACGAACGTCAACACAATTTATTGAAGTTTTTATTAAATTTTCTGCGGCTTTCATATTGTTAGTCGAAAAAATCACTCAATATGAATGGCGTTAATAAAATATTGAGAGAAACATAAGTAAAAGCACAATGAAATAAATAATTATGCGTTTTAATCAGTATAATTTAAATTTAATTTAAATTTAGTTTAAAGTGCACATACCACAAAATCTATATAAAATTTAAAAAAAAAAAAAAATAATAATATTTTAAAGTATCAATTAGACGATTATTTAATTTTAATTTTTCTTCTTCTTCTTCTTCTTCGTAGTTGCTATTCATAGATTAGAGATAAATATTTAATTAATACAAAACACGTAAAAATTACGTAAAAATACGTAAAAAATATTATTATATATTTTAATGGCTTATTTATTTATATTAACGCTGCTATTTTGCGTTTTCAGGTAAATGCACTGTCGGCTGTCATGGAAGTGAGTATTATATAAAAGACTTGCTTGAATGCAATTTAACCGAATGTAATTTTCTTTTGTGAGAGGAATGATTTGTTTAATCTGTAATCCGTATTTCTTAATGTAGTGCACCACGATCAATCGTACAAAGAGGGACAGACCTACACATACGCGTTGGAGGGGAGGTCAGTATCATTGGTGAGCGAGGGTCAGGGCGAGGCATATCTCAAGCTCAAGGCGGACGTTGAATTGGCTGTTAAACCTGACTGCTTAAGACAACTCAGATTAAAGAACGTCCAAGTTAACGGAGCCGTAAGCAAACAAGACAATTAAAATTAAACAATTATAATTAAACTTAATACCTCCGCTTGGTCGCGCCTCCGGAGCGATGTTTGAAATTGTGCAATTACTGTTGATTTCAGTCGGTTGGACACGAGGATCTGGAGAAGTACGCGCTTCAATTCAACTATCACCATGGACATATTGACACGGAGTTGTGCGCCGAGCCCGGGGACTCTCAAGCCTCCCTCAACATCAAAAGGGCTGTAATCTCTCTCTTCCAATCCTCGGTAGTCGAGGAGGAGGGCTCGACGAGCAGACACGAGGTTCCGATCCACAACTTTTTTTTAATAAATTAATGCAAGGATATAAAAAAAGAGTATTCTGAAGTTGTGTGCTTTCTTTTAAACAGTTAAATAGACATACCGCGTCGATAAGTTTTGTCTTGAGATTTGTCCTGTTCTTGCATCATTATTTGCATGCACCCAAGTCTGACCAATCAAAGATATTCCATTGCCAGCTGATTAGACGTAAATTTTTCCTTGCTAATAAAAAGGAATCAATGTGAATTTTTGAAAGCCTCGCTCAATATTGAATGCAATACAAAATATTTTATACGTATTTCGCAAATTTTATTTATTTAATTAATTGACTTTCATCAATTATCCATTAAATTTCACTTCTCACCCAAACTACACTACATAAAATTTGTTTTTTATTGGTCGTTTGTTGTTCACTAGTACTGCAAGTATACGGCAATGAAACGACGACAAACATTTTGAGAAATATTTAGAAGCAAGCATTCATTTTCGTATTTACGTATTCAATATTACATCTCACGCGTTACGCATTCCCTATTAAACATCACGTATTTACTTATCATTATATTTACTTATTACATATTTACACATTACGCATATCGATGCAACTGCTCGTTACCTTGCAAACATACGAATCTCCGGAGTAGCGAGTTCGCTAACCGGTTGACCTCCGCGCTTTCCGAGCGAATTCGAAGGTATCACTCGTGGTTCGCCAGTTTGCGGGTGCCACCGGTTGCCACGACTTCATTTATGATGCGTCGTTGACACTATCTTTCCTCAGAAATCAAGACGGATATTCGGAAAATCATACGGATGAGCAAGATAATTCATTTTTTAAACGAGTCGCATTGGAGCAAAGCCATCGGCTCCCCCTTTCTAAATTCTCAAGTCAACCTCGAAACAGTAATGATGCATTTGAATTACATTTCAAAATTCCACGTTCTAGAGACTAGAATCATCGACACATTCGCACTTCCACCTTCTTTCTTTTCCTGAATTCATCAATAAGTAGATTCTTCCACAAATCTGCTCTTGTTTTCTATCAATCTTTTCTCAGCAAGTGAATTCGCAAGTGATAATATGCGAGTCTCTCCAATTATATAATCATAATAGTGAGCTGGGCGAATTTCACTACGATCGGACATAACAATGTATTTTATTAATAAATAATCGTGTAATTTCACAGTACTTTATATATATATATATATATATATATAAAATTTTATTATTTCTTTGAATTATATTAATTCAATTGTTAATATTGTATAAGCAGGCTATTCAATTTTTTTTCACATTTACTTTAATCTAATGTTAAAATAATTATTTTTCAAAAAAAGAAAAATTAATGAAATTATAATTTATTATTTCATATCTCAATAATTATTATTTTCAGGTTGATATTTTGGGAGGTTGCCTTACGGATTTCACATTCTCCAAGGAAGGAGATGTACAAGTTGTATATAAAAATAGAAATTTAAATCAATGCTCTCACAGAGAAAATATTAAACAAGGTCTGTTTTCGGGTATTGTTAACCCATCAGCCGGAATTCAGTCTACTCCTGTTATTGGAAGTCACCAAGAAGTTCAACAACGATTTAAAAATGGAGTTCTTGATAAAGCTGTTTCGACAGAAACATATAAACTTAGGCCATTTAGCAATGGCGATGCTGGAGCTAAGACAGTTGTTGAAACTATTTTAACTTTTAAGGGAAAAAAAGAAGACAGTCCAACCGCGCCTGTATCATTGCCAAAATCATTAATTTTTGAACCTCCTCATCCAGTAGTTAAATCGTCAGTGGAAGCTATTGAAAAAGCTTTACAATCTATTCATAAAGATGATTCAGAGGCTGTAAAACCAGAAGAAGCAAGAAAATTTTCTGAACTTATTAGAGTTTTAAGAACTAGTAATAAAAATGATATTCTTACTGTCTATCATAGAATTAAAGCTGGAGCTGGTTATGATAAAGAAAGAGACAAGAATGCACTTTTGGATGCATTATATCGAACTGGAACAGGAGAAGCAGCCGAGGTTATTGTTGAGCTCATTAAAAATAAAGAGATTAGTAATTTCCAAGCTCTACTTTATTACGGTAGTCTTGCTTTTATTCAGCATGTAAATCTTCCATCAGTGACAGCTATAACTACTCTTTTGGATCAACCAAATTTAGCGCGAATAGGATATCTTGGTATTGGTCAAATTATTGGCAGATACTGTCAACAACATTCCTGTGAAAATGTTCCTGAAATTAAAAGTGCATTAGACAAAATTGTTTCCAAAGTAAAGGATGGCAAGGCTAATAAGCGTTCAGATGAAAATGTCATTATCGCTGCATTAAAAAGTTTAGGTAATGCCAAATATCTTGATGACGCAACATTACAGAAGATCACTAATATTGCTGCTGATAAAAAAGTTCGCAATCGAGTTCGCGTTGCAGCAATTGAAGCTTTACCAACTAAATGTTCAATGGTTTGGAAAAGCACTCTTTTTAAGATTTTTGCTGATCAGGAAGAAGATAGTGAAATTAGAATTAAAACATATCTGACTCTAGTGGCTTGTCCTTGTGTAAAAGTTGCAAATGTACTCAAAGAAGTTTTAGATACAGAAAAGGTTTATCAAGTTGGTTCTTTTATCACTTCGCACTTACGTAATCTTCGAGCTTCTGTTGATCCTTTCAAACAAAATGCCAAGGCTCATCTTGGACAAATCAAACCACGTACAAAATTCCCTGAAGATTTTCGTAAGTTTTCTTTCAATAATGAATATTCTTATAGTTTAGATGCTTTTGGACTTGGTACTACAGTGGAAAGAAACGTCATTTTTAGTCAAAATAGTTTTGTTCCACGTTCAGCATGTTTAAATTTAACGACTGAAATTTTTGGTCATTCTTTCAATTTTCTTGAGTTGGATGCACGTGCTGAGAATCTTGATCGATTAATCGAACATTTCTTTGGTCCAAAAGGTGTAGTAAGGTCTCAAAAACCTCAAGATCTTGTAAAAGATGGTTACACAGGTTTACATGAATTAGTATCATATATCACAGATCGTTTTAATAAAATTGTGCGTGGTAAACGTGAAGTAAAACAAGCAGATCTTGATAAATTCGCTACAAGCGTACAATTAAGAGGAAATGACGTTGATGAAAATCTTGAACTTGACTATGCCATTAAGTTGTTTGGTGTTGAGGTTGCATTTTTGAGTTATGAAGGATCAAGTCATTATACACCTGAGCAAATTGTAGATAAAGTTTTTGAATATTTCGATCAAGGTATCAATAAATTGAAAAATTTGAATTACGATATTGAAAAACATATTCATTTTCTTGACGCTGAATTTATTTATCCAACCGGATTGGGGGTTGCATTGAATTTGGGATTGACTGGTTCTAGCGTTGTTCGCACAAAAATCAATAGCAAAATCGATATTCCATTAATCTTGTCTGACCCAAAAAATGCAGCTATTAGAGTTGCTCTTGAACCTAGTGCATCCATTGAATTTGTTGGAGACATTGTTGTTGCAGATGGTTTTGGGGTTGAATCGGGAATAAGACTTATTACTACTTTACATACTGCAACTGGATATGACTTAAATGTTAAGAATCTCAATGGAAAAGGCATTGATGTTACCCTAGGAGTTCCTAAGCGAAAGCAGGAAGTAATCAGTATTTCAAGCGATGTCCTATATAATAATGGAAAGCCTGATAAGTACACTCCTATTAAATTTAGCAAAGGAAAAGAAAGATCAGATTGTTTTGATCAGCTTAGCGGCCCATTGGGACTCACTGTTTGTGGACATATTTCTTATCCATATGATAATCTTGCCTCTTTGCAAAAGAAACCATTCTATCCATTAAGTGGACCTTTTAAATTTTATGTAACAATTGAAAATAATGATGTTTCTAGTTATCATTTTAAGGCTTTCTATAATGATAAGGTTCCAAGAGATCGTTCTCTCGAAATTCTTCTTGAAACACCGAACAGTAGAACAAGTCGATATGTTTCACTTCTTATTCAAGCTGCCTCTGAACCAGATGCGAAATTAAAAATTGCATTTGATTCACCTATTAAGAAAGCATCAGCAGAAGTAATTCTTAAACAAAATGCTCAAGAACATAGTTTAACAGTAAAAATTAAAAATGATCAAACAGAATATTTTACGCGAGCTGGAGTTGAAACTTTAGGTGGAAATAAATATAAACCTGTTCTCGAATATAAAGTTCCTGAACATTTAGAGAAGTTGACTGGTTCAAAAGCTGTTGGAAAAGCTGGTCAATCTCATCAAGTCCAGGGAACTGTAGAAGTAGCCGATCACGATGGAGGTAAAAAGTTCGTTTTTACTGATGTTCAATTAATTTCTAATGGTCACAAAATTGTGGGTATTGATGGAAATGCTGTTTCTACACCAAAATCAGTCGAGATTGATGTAAGTCTCAATTATGCTGACGAAAAATTAGGAATTAAAGTTGATGGTAAACGTCTTGGATTACATCAATATACTTTATCAGCTTATGCAATACCTTCGAAAAATGCAGGAAACTCTTTTGGTATAGAATGGGAATATCATCGTCAAGGAACTCAATGGGATCATAAATTTGCATTCATACAAGGCGCTGATTTACAATCAAAGGATAACCGATTGCAACTTGTTCAAAATGCTGAATTTAATTTCGAACCAAATAAATTTTTCATAGCAACAAAAAATAAACTTACCTATCCAAAAGCAGCTTTTATACTTAAATTTGATGGAGCTTTAAATCAACAATCTGTGAAAACTGAAGCAGAATTGAAGTATGATAAATTTAAATTTGGTGCTGAACTTATTGGTAAAATAAATACAGTTAAGCCTGGTGATTATGAAGTTGATTTTAATGCTGAAGTTCTTGAAAACAAAGTAAAAATTTTATCAAAACGAACAATTGTTGATGAGTATACCAGTAAATTCGAAAATATGTTAAAATTAACTCCTGGTGGAACTTATCAAGCCGATGCAACAATTAAATGGCATGTAAAAAAAAATGACATTAATGTAGTAATTGGAGCAGATGTAAATCTAAATAGTAAAAAAATAAAGTTAGATACTGGGCTCGAGTACATGCCTGAAAAATTGAATAATTATGTTCACATACTTGGTAATGGAGTCAAATATGTCGATTATAGTTTAAAAGTACATGTAGGTTCAGAACCAACAGGTGATCTTGTTCTTAATTTGAAAAATTATTTGACAACTAAAGGACATTTTGCATTTAAAAGTGGATCAGGAAATGGTGATATTGTAATTAATATTCCAAAAATTAATAGAGAAATCAAAGGAGATGGAGCTGTTACTATTACAGGTTCAAAGTATAACGCAAAATTCGGACTTGCTTACGATGCTGGAAAAGATCCAAACAAAAAAATTGAGTTATCTACTATCACTGATTTAACAAAAGCATCGATTACATCAAATAATGTAATTAAGGTCTTGACATATAGGACTGAAATTAATTTATCAGGACATCATGAAGGTGACTTCTTTAACGGAAAACAAAATGGAAATGTTGAAATAATTTTACCTAATGGTCGATACTTAACATTTAAAGTTGATCGTGTATCATTAAAAAAAGAAGATAAACTAGAAGCAAAAGGTCTTTACGAAATCGCTGATTATGTTTCTAAGGGCGGTGAAGGTAGAAAATTAATTTCTACTTTTGATGTAAATGCAGCAAGTATTAAGAAGCTTTTGTTTGATAGTTCCCATCAATTTAAATATGTTCATAACAATGGCAAAGATCTTATATTTCACGTTGTAGCAAAAAATATTGCTCAATTGGGTTCTGACAAAAAATCAGCAGCGGGTAATATTAAAGTATCAGGTAGTTTAATATCATACACAGCTGGAATCAGTGCTGAATTAGACTACGACAACAATCACAATTTTGCTTTTAAAGGCTCTTCTTTCAGAGGAGCTGATTTTGGCACTGAGGTAAGATAAAAAATGATTTAAATATCTAATTATATTAAAATTAAATTTTATTATTTATTAAATATTTTACAATTAATAAATATAAATTGTTATTTTTGTATAAAAAATTAAATAAATATTTATAATTATTTTTAGGTTGTTGTAGATCATGTGCATGGAAACGATGTTGATAAACCATCAACAACCAAGGGTCAAATTACAGCTAAACTTCCTAGTGAAGTATTAAGAAATATTAAATATGAATTCGATTATTCTATTTTAATTGGTCGAAATGGTGTCTTTGAATATAATAAACTAAGGACACTGACATACAATGACAATAAAAAAATTAAATTAGATGGTCATTATAAACATTCTGGTGAATTCAATTTTGATGCTCTTGGTACATTCTCACGTTCATTCTCTCAATCTCTTAAAATACTTGATAAACCTACTCTTACTATCAATGAAAATTACAATCATGATTTAACTGCTGATCTAAAAAAAATACAAGAAAAGGGAAGTATTAAATTTGGTGATAAAGAAGTTACTGGTAATATAGATTTACAATGGCATCCTGAATTTAGCAAAGTATCCTTAAATGGTAAATTTACTACTCCATTCGAAAAATTGAAAAATATTGATCTTCAAGTCGATCACAAGGTATTTTATTATCTCTGTATGTATATTGTCATTCACATTATTTTGAACAATTTAAATATTTAATATTTTTATAGAGAGAGAATGATAAATCAAGAAAGACAGAAGTCGTTGTTACTGTAGATGGAATAAAATACACACAAATAACTGAAATTGAATTAGAAGACGCACCTGGAATTCATTTAGTTTTTACATATCCATCAGGAAAAACTGAACTATTAGCTAAATTTAAAAAATTAGGAGAAAATGAATATTCAGGTATATTCGTATTATTCAACATTAAATAACTCCAAATATTATTTTGATATGATATTAAAAAGTTATATTTATTATTTAGGAGATTACAAATTATTGACACCAAAAGGATTCATTACTGTTGATGGTCGGGTTAAACTAGAAAGTGTAGATGATTTTGTTCTTAATGTCAACTTTGACAGCGATAAATTCAAGCATCGGAAAGTTCACGCAGAAATCGTAAATAAACCAAATTCGCAGGATGGAAGGAGAATTTTTATTACCGTTACTTCTGAAGGAAAGAATTTAGTTACTGGAAGGTAAATGAAATTATAAATTTTAAGGAATAAATTTTTTATATTATTTGAATATTAAAAAAAAAATTTAATATCGTAAGTACATATTGAATTAGAAAAGTGTATAACTTTTAATGAAATAAATTGGTACACAATTGTGAAATTTTGCTTACACGTAGTTTTACAAAAAATAACGTCTTTGTACTGTATTATCGTATAATTAATAACCCATAATAAAAATTTAAAAAAAAGTTATGTAATTTAATAGTTAAAAAAAATTTATTTTAAATATTTAAATGAACTTGTTATATTAATAGTATATTCTTAAATAATGAGGTAATTGGTTTATTTAAGAATAGAGAAAAAAGTATAAGTAAGAATATGAGAATAAAATTGATGAACAACAGTTATTAGACTGCGTTATCAAATATAATGCGAATAAAATTATTTTGTTTGAATAGAATTTTATAACATTTACCATTGTTTAACGTTGAATATTAAAAATTACCTAATTGTAAAGCAATTTAAAACAACATAAATTTATATTTTTCGATTACTTTTGATTTAAAAAAAAAAAAAAAAAAAAAAAAATCGATGTATTATTAATTTATAAATTTAGCACTAACTACAAGAGGCACGAAGAGGATAAGAAAGTAACTCTTGAAGGAAGCGGGAGTCTGAAGATCGGTGAGAATACAAAAAGTTCCTCCTTCAAATACGTTCGTAAGCAACTGACTCGTGAAACTGATAAAGAAGTCGGAGTTGCCATTATGCTCAACGCAAGCTTTGGCCCTTCGGCAATTGTTGGGGAATTAAAACTCTCCGACAAGGAGGTGCATGTGTTTAACAGCTACTGCGAACAAAGCAAAGATTGCGCTCATTTCAAGTTACAATCAACTCTTGATACCGACCGTAAGTCCTCATTGAAATATTATTGTAACATTTGGTCATTTTAATAAATTGATATTTATTGGATTTTATTCAAATGATTTTTAGACCTCACCCATGTTAATCATAATCTTCAAGTTGAAGTAAACTTAAAGAAATTTAATGTTCCGGTTGAATTTGGACTTTTGTCTGGCACCAAATATGCTGATTATTCTCTAGATCATCAAGCTAATCTCTACCTTCATTCTTCAAAGGATCGTACTCAATATACTTACCACGTATACTTTAATAAACGTGAATCGGGTAAGTAAAAGTTAAACAAAATTAATGCTATTTTTAATAGTAAAGTTTATTAAAGCAAGCACCATTTTACACAAAACAACATATGAATAATGATCTTAAAAATTTAATTGAATAAAAAGAATAAATATTGCATTACATGTTATAGCTGTTGTGTTATCACTACCGAGTCGTGAATTGGCTATTGTTGCTTTCCACGATGTCCCTGCCATTAAGCACTCTGGAGCCTACAAGATAGATTTATCGTTGTTTTTGGATAGAAAAAATAAACCAAATGAAAAGACAAGTCTTATTTTTGTTGGTGATGTTAATGTCGACAAAAACAACGTGGCCATCAACGGTGAAGCCAAATTTACATATCCATTACAAACCAAGGTCAACAGAAATTTATTTAACATAATAAATTATAATTATAATTATTTATATACATCAGTAAATACAAAAATATCAAACAAAATAATAATTTATTATTTTGTTGTTTAACAGGATATGATTGTTAAAGGCAAACTCCACGTAGGTGGCGAACAATTGCTCGATGCCAATGTTGATGTTGATATATTCAATACTAAACAAGATAAGATTGTTGCATCTGCTAAATTGGTTCGTATCGACATATCGAAGGGATACAATGTCACAGGCAATTTCAATTTCCGCAGTAAAGGACAACAGTTAGATGTAAAAATAGATCAACATTCTGCTGTAACAGCAACTTCGATCGATTTTGGATCTACAGTATATTTCACAGATAAGCATCAAAAACCAAAATCTCTCGGCGGGCACTTTACAGCTAATCCTCAACAAATTGATTTGCTTGTTTTCGTTCCTGAAAAGGAGCTTGTGAAGTCTCATACTGCAATTATTGTTTCAAAGGATGTCCAAAAAGTTGAAACTGAATTTAGTTTGTTGGGATCTAACCCTCGCGTTGCAAATATTGAAGTGAAAAACTACAATAGCTTTAAATTTGATATTACAGAAAAGGGTAAATTGATGCTTAACTTTCTTATTTTTATTATATAAATTATAAGTTAGTAAATTTTCATCGAAATAATTTAGGTAATACTAAGAATAAGCTTGCTGCTACTGGAAAAATTGTGCTTGGCCAACTAGCTGAAATTCATGCTGATGCATTCAAAGACGGTACCAAATTCGAATTGTTCCATTTGTTAATACATCTTGATGAAGGAAAATTCATGAAACCTGATTTTGCTTACAATAAAAAGAATCTTGTAGCTCTAGTGGTAAATATAATTTTTTTTTAAATTTTTTTACAATTTATTCTTTGATCATTTGTATGTATCATATAAAGTAAACATAAATGTATATAAATTAATATATTTGTACACATAGAATGTATGGCGTGATATCTTTAATGCCCGAGTCAAGGACGTGAAACAAATTAGTGAAGTGATTGCCAAGGAATTCGTAGATGAAATGACAGACTTTTTTGAACACTTGAAAAAAGCACAACCAAGCTTCAAACCACTAGCTACTTACTTTGAGGGTGAACTTACCAAACTTAAAAATGAACTTCATGCTGATCAGACGATTAAAGAAATTCAAGATATTCTGTAAGTTTTATTAATATTTATAATTATCATTTTAAAAAGAAGTAATATATTAACAATCAAGTGCTTTAATTACAGTAATAAAACATTTGGTGGACTTATAGCAGCAATCACTGAAAGTGTAAAGAAATTTGCTGATCATTTCGAAGAATTGCATCAGCAGTTAAATGATCTTTGTAATAAATTGCAACAAGCTATTAAAGCTACTTATCCACAATTGAAAGAATCATTTGATAAGATCTTGCACGTTGGTGTTACAATCTTTGACACCGCTGCAAAATTAGGAACTGCTTACGTTGAAGCTATTTTAAAAGTTTTAAATGATCATCAAAAAGATATCGAAGAACTAATATCCGTGGCATCGGAATTAGCACAAGATATTGCGAAAATAATTTTCAAGGGTACAACTCAAATTGAAAAAGAAGTGAAAGAATTTGTACAATTATTGATTCAACAAGTGCGTGCACTTCCTATTTATGAAATAGCACAAAAGACATACAAGGAAATCGTCAATTACAAAATTCCAGATTATATTGTTGCTCCAATCGAAGAATTCTGTAATAATATTAAAAACTTATTACCTACACAAGAGCTCAGGGACTTCTTTACTACTGTGTACAATTATGTTCTTAAACACGTTAAACATCAAAAGGTAAATTGTATTCAATACTTTATATAAATACAAACATTTTACATTTAATAAATACGGTTTTATTCATTTTTATTAAATTTTAATTTAATTGTTTGTATTAACGTATTTCATAAAAAAAAAAAAATGAATTGTTTTTTTATTGATAAAATATTCTTCTAAATTAGATTTTTTTGATATATTTTTTTAACAAAGTTATTCAATACGAAAAAATATTGTTTCCCTAATTTATTCATTAATTTCACGTTAAGGTAAATTATTAATGTTTTATTTTAATTTTATTATATTATAGGTTGACGATTCAAGTGAAGTAAAGAAAATCTACTCTCAGGCATGGAATGCTATCCGTTCCATTATCGCCCTCGTTCAATCACATGCGACCGTCGAAAATATTTTTGGTTTCTTAGAGACTCAATTCCCCGTTGACTTAAGTTACTTGAAAAAACTTCCAGGATTTTATACTATTCGACTTTCCGTTTTGAAATTGTTTGTGAATCATGAACTTCCAACAATTTCTGATCTTTACTACACTTATAGGTCTGTTATTATCTTATATTTTATTGTTACCTTTAAATATTATTAATTATATACTCATTGAATTGAATATTTATGTAGACCAGTTTATAATCCTGAAGATAACATTCCACCTGCTAAAAAGTATGGATTCTTCGGTGATGGAGGTTTCGGTATTACTTTTGATGGGAGACCTTTCTATTTCAAGGGAAGTTGTAACTATATTCTGGCTCAAGATATGCAAGATGGAAACTTCTCGGTTGTTGGAGAATATTCTAACGGTAATCTTATTAGTGTCACTATTACTGAACCAGGTGAAGCTATTACACTCAAGAGCAATGGAAATGTAAGTAAATAGAAAATTAATTTTACTGTATCAAAAAATTTTAATTAAAGTCTTTTATCGATGTTACATGTGTATTATATTTATTTTTAGTTATTAATTAACAATAAGCCGGCTGATTATCCAGCAAATACTAAAAATATAAATGCATTTTTGGTAACGCCAATCAGAAGAATTAAATCTAAATACGGAGCTAAAGTAGTGTGTAAAGTTGGAACTTCAATGTATTGTTACTTGAAAGTATCTGGTTTCTACCATGGAAAGCTTCGCGGTCTTCTTGGAGATGCTAACAACGAACCATTTGATGATTACATTTTACCTGGTGGTAAAGTAGCTACAAGCGTGAATGATTTTGGAAACGCTTACAAACTTAATCCTTCTTGTGCTGCCGCAACTTTTAAGGATACTGAACCACCTAGATCTCCAACTTGTTCCAAATTCTTCTCTGGAGAATCAAAACTAAGGTTTAAAAAATAAATAAATTTCTTATTATTATTTAAATTAATATTTATTATTAATAATATTATGAATATTACTTTTATTGTTCTTAATAATACAAAATTATTATTAATAATTATTTTTATTTATATATTTTTTGTTGCATAGTTCATGCTTCAATTATGTAGATCCGAAAATATTCCGTCAAGTTTGTGATCAATTAGTTGCCGATGGACAAAAATCCGGTCCATGTGCTGCTGCAATGACATATTCAGTGGCTTGTTCAATAAAAAATGTTTTTATTACTCCTCCCAAGGATTGTGGTATGTTTAGCAATGACTTTAAAACTTAGATGCTGTTTATTTTACGAATGAAAAACTTAATAAATAAATATTACTGTAATTGCAGTTAGTTGCAAGGTTGGAGATTCGCTTATAGGTGGTGGCGACACTTTCAGTATCAAGATTCCTAAAAAACAGGCTGATATTATTTTTGTTGTTGAACAAGAAGCTGACAACGAAAAAGCTTTCAAAGACCTAGTAAAACCTTTGATGAACGAACTTAGAACTGAACTTAAACAGCAAGGAATTACGTATGTCTTAAATACAATAGAATAAAAAAATAGAATTAAAAAAAAAAAAAATAGAATTAGAACACATTGTAAATTAGTTTATATTTGCGTGGGTGATTAATATAAATTTTTTGTTAAAAACAGCGATGCTTTTATTGGACTTATTGGTTTTGGCGAGGGCATGGTGTGGCCAAGATATTATACATCCAACAATAACGTAAACATTGAAGGCGGTGATATTAGTCACATGACCTTTAGCAACGTTCGTGAACCCACGATTTCATTCCAGGCAATTAAATATTTACATAAATATTTTATTTCTTTATGTGCAGTGCTTCAGTATGATTATTTGGATTTTGTAAAACTTTGTAATGTAGCGAATTTTTAATCGTTTTTGAGTTTTAACTAAGACCTAAAAAGTAAAAGTAAAAAAATGGTGCAAAGTTGCGCGACTGTTCTTAATTATAAATAAATTTTCATATATCTAGAAAAATCTTATTGATATTGATATGTTGACTCCAAAATAGAATCACTTATTAAACTTATTATTTTATTCTTATAAAATATCATTCAAACTAATAAAAATAATTATCTTCAAATTTAGGACGCGAAAAATTCCAAACAGCCTTCAAAGTTCCTAAGGTACTTGAGACAAAGGTTGGATGTTGAACTTGGTACATACAAAGTGACCGATGCCTATGAAGCAGCTATTCGTTATCCATTTAGACCAGCCGCAGCTAAGGTCGTAGTCGGGCTTATTAGCTTACCGTGTGAAAAAAGCCCCTTATCACCATTTTCGGTATAATATCAGTATTTGTTTGTTTGTTTGTTTGTTTGTTTTATAATGATGAAAGTATTAATGAAGAAGCATTAAAAATTTTGTTTATTAATTCGATGCCTGTATTTTACCTAGTTCCAAGACTACAGACTTTTGCTCGGTCGCAATGTGTATAATCAACTGGGTTTGACTTACTATCATCTGTCGCCCTTAAAAGACTTGGAGGTTTCTGGCAAACAGCAAAAAAATATCGTTGGCTTCGATAAAGAATATGCTTACACATTCTCGGACAGCAAAAAGAAGCCACTTGAGGGTAGCGCCGAGTTGAAGAGTAGCCTCGCTCTCGCCAGAGGAGACGTTTGTGCTGGTTTTGCAGTTAACGTAAGTTTTATTTTATTTTCTTTATTTCTTTTCTTTCTTTCTTCAAATATTTCACTGATTGTCTTACGGAAAAAATCCATTTTAAAGTTAAAATGACTATAATAAAAATAAAAAATAAAATGACAGACTGGCGGCGCAGCGTTCAGCACGCATAGCTTTTTGGAAGCGAAACCGAACCAACAAGCTCAATACATTAAAATAGCCGCCAGGAGAATGGCGGAACACCTTGCCTCCTATGAAATTGAAGAAGACTGTGTATGTGGTACCGAAGTATCTTATGGTTATTCAGTTGAGTTAGTTAACCGCCCTTACTGTAAGGTCACTTATCGAAATGACAAAAGTGTAGGTTTATTCTGTGACAATATTTCATTTCTTTAATGTTTTTAATGCATTTAAAATTTTTCTGTTATTCTTACAGAGGCATAAGGCAAAAGCTTAAATATACCCAAGAGATCGACTGATCAGCGAAATGACAACTATTAATTAAGTATAATGTATTTGTTATTTTATTATAACAACCTAGAGTTCTTTTATGTAGCGGAAAAGAGTCGAAGTATTCGTTTGCTTAAAACAGTCGCTCTATTTTCATTTTATACTTGAGAATCATTAAACATTTAGGTAAGACTAACGAAATGTATTGTTGAAGTATTTAATTTTTTCCATGTATTGTGGTATTCTACATGTTATAATAAATTTTCATTATGTAAATATAAGTATACTCATTCTGGAGAAAATTTATTCTTTTACATTGCAATTGAAAAGGAGAGCTGTTAAAAGCCTACGATTGGTATTGACTGAATTTTATCGAATTATTTTTATATGAATAAAAATATTATGTAATAATGCGATGATGTATGTAGAAAGTACTTGATTGGTACATGTACGTGATATTCTATGAATTGTGAATAAATATGTAAACTAACTTTTTCTATTGTCCTTTGTTTTATTATTGAATACATTTCATTTCAATTTAATACAATAATTTCTCAAGATATTGCACAAAATCTCATCATTATATTAGGTATTTTTATGGAAAATAAACAAATGTTAAAAATGTATCCACACCCACAAGTAAACAGTTACCTTCAAGGATTCAACCCATACGTGCCGAAAAAAATGTTCAATAAATTAGTCGATAAAGGTTACAATATAAATTTATAATTAAAATTTTTATTAAAATCCTTAATAAAGTGTCTTTATCACTGATCAGGTTTAAACGAAGCAGATAAACGTGTTTGCGATAATTTTCCATCAGACTTTAATAGAGTAGTTTCTATTCAGCCAAAATGTTTCGCTCCTCACGTCGATCTAACCCGAGCAAAGTGTGCATTTAAGCTACTAGCATTACCAAAACTAGTAAGAAACATTTATTTTTAATATTATTGTTGAGATGTCATTATTTTTTAATAAATAAAAAAGTGATAAATCAAGAAAACAGAATTAGGGAGTGAAGATCCACTGACCTTAAGACAAGCAGTGACCACTTTAGGAGATTTGATAGAAATTCCCGAAAAATTAGTTGAAGCTATCAAAATAGATGTTCCAGACAGGTACATTCGTAAATATTTATTTTACAATCAACATAAGGCATACATTTCAATTATAATCTAATTATATCTTCATTGAGATTTAGCTTTATAAAATATAAAAGTAGATATTATTTTATATATATAAGAATAATATCCATTTATTTATCGTTTAATTAGTACATTAATTCAAATAATTACTTAATTAAATCCGATTGGACCTTCATTTGAAGTATTTTATAATAAACAATTTTAATGAAAAAATTTTCAGTGTTCAAGCCATGAAACAAAAGTATCAACAACGAGAATGAGCGGAGAAACTTCACAATTAATTAAGAGATAAATTTTATATTTTTAATGTAAACAATTACGAAATTCCGTTAAATATTTTCTTTATAATTTGTAGATTTTTAAATATTATAAATATTGACTTCATACTACTCAATCTAGGTCTATTAGATTTTATGATATAATATGTTTTTGCACATTAACAGTTGATTGACATATTGGATGAAGAAAAGTAAAAGTTTTATATTTTTAATTGTATGGATTATTGTGATTATTTGTATTATTATTTTTTTTTTTTTTTTATTATTATTATTTATGTTATTATTCTAAATTTAAATAGATCATAATTAGCCCATAATTTTTACAGACTATCAGATCTTTTAATATCGGAAGATCCTTACATTAGGGAACGAGTAGCAATTGCTTATACAACTATAGCAAATCATGCCAAAGGAAGAAATGCAATTTTGAAGAACCTTTCAACCCTAAATAATTTGTGGAAGGGCCTGGACGATCGGCTAGCGGCTGTGCGTTTAAAAATGGCAAGAGTCCTGGTTGCCCTTGCACAGGATTATCGCGGTTTACTTTTAAATAAATTTTTATTTTAAATATATATTGCCTTATTTTAAAAGTTTCAATTATTTTTATGAATCTTATACACAGCTGCCGATCGTTTATGCATCCTGGGCTTTATGAGAATTATAACCTCAAAGCTTAGCAATGAAAGAAAAGATATACTGGTATATTATAAAATAATGTCAATTGTAATATTTGAAAAACAAAGATTAAGTTTTTTTTTTTAAGATTGTTTATTTGGATATACTGAATCTGTTGTTCCGGCGAGATTTCAAAGATAAAGTGATTCCAAATGGAGCATTTGAAAGTTTAATAGAGCTGTTGGTTAGAAAGACCGAAGAAATTTTATGTAAAATACTTGGCTGTTTAGCAGTTTTATGCGAAGATTATTGCGGAAAATTAAAAGCATTAGAAATTGATTTGCTGTATACTTTGAAAAATTTATTAAACGATAATGTAAGTTTTCTTACCAAATCAGTTTTTCCTGATTATATATTTAATTGAATGATTATATCCTTGATTATTTCTTCTTAAAAAAAAACTCAAGTTCACTATTCAATATAATGGTTAATTGGTAATGACAAGTTTATTATATCTCCTAACATTTATACTCATTTTTTATGTATATAATTTTTACATCATAATACGAAATTAGTTTTCTGTATGTTAATAATGAATATATTATAGTATATTAATTATTTTTTAAGAATTTTTTCCTTACTATATCACTAAATTTAATAATTTCTTCACTTTAATTGAAAATTATGTAATATTTTTTAAATATTTTTAAATGCATAAAGTAAAACTCATCATAAATTAATTTTAAGTTAATTACTTTTAGAAAGTAGATTTTATTTGATAAAGTAGACGGAAACAAATTAATTGAAAAATCCTAAATTTTAAATAAAACTTAAATTTATATACATTTTTGTTAAAAATGTAAATCAAAGTACTTTTTTACTTTATTGGAGTGATTAAATATAAGTATTTATAATATAAAAATTTCATGCACCATATCTGGTACTAATTGAATATGTTTTATTCTTTCAAGTATTAAAAATATTTTAAGACCTTTGAAATTAAAAAAAACAAAAACTTCGATTTGCGTAGAATAGTTTTTCTTAATGTCTAATTAGCAAATAGATAATCAATACTTAATTTATAGTATATGGCTATTGATTTCCGTATACATTTTAATTAGCAGTAATATAAAAATATATTTCTATTTTCCCTTAATAAATTTATTTACAAGGATTTTTATTTGAAAAATAAATGATCAATTACAATAATTGCAATTAAATTTTGAAATAGATGATATTGCATATAATAATGTTTATGTTCTTTCACAAGTAAATATATACATTTATAAAAGTCAGAATTAATAATTGCCGAGCAGAATAGGAAAATAATTGCAAAAATGAAAATATCTTTAAAGTACTTGATAATACAGTAAATATGATGATAATAAGTTTTATATTTTTTCAAAGAAATTAAAAAAAAAAAATGATAAAAATGCGTTTTTTGAATTAATGTTAACTATATTTAATAGATATGATAAGTGTTTGGTGGTACGTTTCCGAAATCATCGTATACGTCATTTAATTTATACAATAATATTTATGAATAATTATATAATTTAAATAATAATTTAATTGCATTAATTGGTTATATGTAGTTTCATTTAAAATTTTTTTTTTTTTATATATTATATTTAGCTGTTTAAAAGTAAATTCAATTTTAAGAAATTAAAAAAATTATAAATTTTAATCGAGGTATATGATTTTTATGAAAAGTTTTATATATAGCAGAGAGTTTATGCAAACAAAATTTATTTTTCAATATTCATTTTTTAATTAATTTCAATTTAAAAGGTAGTTTATATTTCATATGATTGTATATATTTATTTTTTCTGAGTAGTCAATATTTTTATTTTTCTTTTTTTTTGACTATACAATAATTTAATATAACTTTCGTTTGAATAATATTGTATTTTAATAAATACAAAAGATATAAGTATGGTTTATTTATCATTCAAATTATAAAATTTTTTTGTAATGACTATATCTACTGAACCGTACTAGTAATAAATAAAAAAATACTTTGAGTAATACATAGAGTATATAAAAAAAAAAAAAAAAAAAAAATTAAATGTGTTTAGATAATAACAATCGAATTTATGTTTTAATTTCTTTTCTTGATAAAAAAATCTTTTATTAGAGTTTAAAAAATTAAAATAATACGAGGAAAATTTTAATGTATAATAAATTGTGTGAAATTTAAATTGTAATGAAGAAATATGTAAAAAATGAAAATGAAATTATATTGATTTAAAAATAAAATGTTGATAAATTCACTTGAGTTATTAGAATTAATATTCCATGGTGTATAATGTAAATAATATCAATTAGAATTTTATTTATATAAAATATATTTGTGTTTTCTTTATAAGTAGTGCTAATGAAACAAGTAGTCTATAAAACGTGTGATAGAAATTTCAGAATTCATTTATTTTTCAATGCATCGGAATTATGTGTATTAAATTTGTTCATAATAAAAAAATTTTAAATAATTTAAAAACATCTTTAAATAAACAATTGAAAAATGTCAAGTATTGTTTATGGTATATAATGTTATTATGATGATAGTCGGCTAATATTTAAAATAATTAATATTTATGAGTAAGCACTTAAACAATCGTTAATCGAGCAAATAATCTTTTATCATTATTAGTCTTGTTGAAGGATAAAAATATTTAAAAATATTGCGCGTAAAAATAATTTAACATGGGTGTTATCACAGAACATTAGATAAAAGAAGGGGAAAGGGAGAGGGGGAGAGAGAGAGAGAGAGAAAGAGAGAGTGAGAGAGAGAGAGAGAGAGAGAGAGAGAGAGAGTGAGAAGTACGTGTGTACTGTTGATTTTCAGAGGGAGTCGGTGAGAATCGAAGTGGTTAGGGTCATATCCTTCATCACGGTCTCAACTGGGGGTAAGCTACGGTTCCTGGAGCTCAAAATGACGAACCCCCTGTTGTGTATCGCGACCCAAAAATGCTGCATCTCCTCAGAGCTCCTGATCGCGTTAATAAAGGCAATGAACGGGTCTGCGTCACAATGAACATGGAGAGTCGAATTGTATGAAATTGTCTTTTCCAGATTTTGACAAACGTCGCGGAGGCCCCAGAAGGTCGAAGGATCCTTTCGAACTACGATACGCTCATCGAGAGTGTCGGCGTCGGGAGCTGGGAGGCACTGCGCAGACACCGGCAGACGCTGCTCGACGTGATTCGTTGGCGAGCTTAGACCTTGGCCCTTGCCGACGACCGCGTTCCCTAGGGCGCTTCTTTATTTCTACAACGACAACAACGACAACAACAACATTTACAAGTGCCCGTGGAGTTGGACCGAATAACATGTTTCGGCTGGTCTTACCCCTGCCACGAAATAAAAGAATTATTACACACCAGAGCTCGAATAAAAGCATTTTTTTTATTAGCGTTCGAAGCAAATTCCAGATTTCTTTCTTTTGTTAATGTTTATTGTTGGGTGCGCAGAGCGCAACGGTGCGATGTTGCGACTTTGAGTTGAAGGTTAAGTAATATTTATACATATTGACACGTGCCGTGCCGATAGATTAATTGACTCTGGTTAGCCATGAGCGATGGAACTTTTCGACTTTTTTAAAATTCCCAAGAACCCCAAGTGAGTTTAATTAATTTCCTTTGACACAATTAGAAATTGTACACGCGAAAAGTTTACAGATTAAAATTCGGCGAGCCGCTGAGTGACGTTTGCAGAGATGGCGATTTGCACATCGGCTTGAAAGTAAACAAAAAATTTATCGCATCGGGATCGATCACGCTCACTGCCTCGTTAAAGTCAAATTGAATTCGTTTCGTTGCAGGATCTATTTCTGAAAGCTCACTTGAGCGCCAAAGGAGAGGATGATGCCGGCGATCCCGGCGATCCCGGTGACCCCGGCGACCCCGTCGATAAACCACCGCCAGTCGTCCTCGCGCTAAAGTAAAACGAATACAATGCGCCTCGGCTCTGCAATTAAGCTCAATACAACGAAAATTTGTTTGATGCAGATCTGGGCCGAAGGGTCAAGGCTCGCTGCACCAGAGGATGAGCCTGAAAGCGAAACTGGAGGCGGGCGATTGGCTATTGGCCGTGCAGACGCCGTCAGGGGCTCCACTTTGGCTTCTTCGGCACTTCCTCGGACGTCTGCCTCGGCCTCTCCTCCCAGGTTCGTAAAACAAAGTGCCTTCTTAATAAACACGAAAATTGATGAGATCTGTGTTCGTGTGCGCGCGCTCCGAGCAATTGACCATTGCTGGAGCTGCAACGCACCTCGCCACGAAAAAGCCCGCAAAATAAAACGAATATATACTTGGAGCTTTTTTGAAGGTACGCATTGGAAATCAGTCGCCGAGGCTTGTGGACAACCGGAGCTTTGCAGTCCTGGGGAAGTTCTTGAAAGGATCTCCGTGTGAGCTAATATTGATATGGTGCTTAAAATGGTCTACCTGTTCTCCGGCGGTATTTCAAATTTCCTTTACTTTCGGAGATTCGTGACAGTCACGCTCGGGAAAATATTTCAAAGCGGATCCACTAAAACCCGGAATACTTTCATTCATTTTTCTTTAAAATTTCTTTCATTTTACTCTTTCGAACGAAGACAAAAATAATACGGTACTTTCGCATAAATGAATCCATGCACTTTTCTTCTAACTTTATCCAAATAATTTCGTTGATTTAATGGTAAAACTTTCGTATTGCACTTGAAAACCTTATATTTCTTATTGATTATATTAAAGGTTGACAAAGGCTCTATCTCCAACAGAATTCCAGCTTTTGGCACTTTTAGCGCTACTAATAAAAAAATTGTCGTTAAAATGTGAAGACTCAATCAATGATGAATTTTCCGAAGATAGCTTAAATGCTTTGAGTGAGTACTTCACGGCTTCCATCACTAGTCGACCATTTAGGCCAGGTTTATGTACTGGAGTAAGTCTTCTAAAATACTGATTCATTTTTTAAGAATTTTATTACAATAATTTAATTGTGTTTTTTTTTGTTATATTGCTTTCAGCACGATAAAAAATGTCAGCCTCTGCTAGTCTTTCTTTCCCAGAATTGGAACAAAATTTTTCTAGAAACATTTATCCCGGCGATTACTTGCTGTACAGCCAAAAATACAATTAAACCACATCAGACGCTATCCGGAGAATTATACTCATACTTTCGAAATGATTTTTTTCATATTAATAAGCAAAAGAAAAAATTAAACAGGTAATTGAATTTTTTATCAATCATGAACACAAAAATCGTGGTATTCACTTGATGTTTTAAAGTTTATATATATAGCTTAAAATTAAGTCGTGTAATTTAAATAATTATGTATATTAATAATAAAATTTTTAAATTTTTATTAAAACAGCTGATCATTTATATGTAATCATTTTATTATATAATTTTAGATGCATAGGTTTTGAATCTGTACTAAAGGATATTGACCAATCAAAGGAGGCTTCTGATAATGTTATTGTATTTGAAGATTTATCTAAAAAAAATATAATCGATGATTTTAATATAACTAGGAGTGACATTGTATTAGGCTCAACAAACACTGAAAGAACATCTTCTGAATTTGAAACACTGGAATATTCTGACAGTGAAATAAGGACTAATAAACACTTACCGAATTTTGAATTTATAAAAAGTAAATATTAAAATTTTATATTTTGAAAGTACAAATATCTTTATAAAGAAAAACATTTTTTTATTCTATTTAATGTTTTCAAAATCAGCAAAAACATCGTTGCACATAATCAATCCGAATTTATGCAAAGACTCAGCAGTAAATTTGTCTATAAATGAATATTTTCTAAAGGAACAAGATTGTGCACATCATACGTGTAAGAATATTGTAAAATCAAGCTCTACAGAATGCGAATTCTTTAGTGTTTCAAATTCAGAAAATTCTGATTGATATATAATTATTTTAACTGTAACAAAAATGATCTTTTTTTTTATTACATATAAGATACATATAAGATATACATCAATAAAATTGACCATAATAGTATGTGCACATGATATATCATTTTATTATACAACTTAATAAGCAAGTCATTAAAAATTATTTTAAGATTAAAGTAAAATTATGTGTACATTAATTATCATTTAATAAATAACAACATTTAAAATAATGTTTTATGAAATAAAAAAAATATAAAATTAATTTAAAATTTATATATAAGATTTACTGATAAAAAATATAAGTTTATAATATATATTTTTATTGCAATAATATTTTAGAATTTAAATTTACCTTAAAAATAAGAAAAAATTTATTCTTTATTATATTATTTATTAATAAACATTAAAATAAATTATATTTTAAAGAAGATAAAGTAAGGTAATAAATCTTGAACACCCCCCCATATCCGGATACAAAGTATTTAGGTATCATTATTGTTGTTGTTATTATCTAATCAATAATTTAAGAAAATGCAATATATAAAGTTATGTATATAAAATTTTTTGACATCAAATACTATAGTTTTGATGAATAACTCAAGAAAAGGTCAAATTTATTTTATTTATAATCATTTAACATTCTGAATAATAATTATTAACCAAA
Organism: Eupristina koningsbergeri; assembly: GCA_018907245.1. Classification (NCBI taxonomy): domain Eukaryota; kingdom Metazoa; phylum Arthropoda; class Insecta; order Hymenoptera; family Agaonidae; genus Eupristina; species Eupristina koningsbergeri. The sequence goes on along the minus strand of JACCHV010000012.1, from coordinate 1,247,911 downwards.
AGTCCTGTTCAGAAATGATAACATAATTTTTAAATTATATATATTTTAAATTATCTTATCAGTGTAGCAATTACTAACGTATTAAACTATTGAAATTGTAAAAATATATCTGGGATATTTATTAGAATAATGTAATGTATATTTTATAAAGTAAATATTTTAAATGAAACTCATATTTTGTATTGATATTATACTTGTATTGATTAATTAGACTGTAAACACTTAGAAATCTAGGTTATTAATTAAGTTTGGATTGTTTATTTGGATTTAATATGTAGAGTAATTCGACAACAATACAAAATACACTTGTATAATGATTTTAAATACAGTAATTTGATAATGTTTGTTAATACATTTTACTGATTAATTTTCTCGCACATTAATCAAGGACTTTAATGCATAGGCTACTTTGAATACAAAAATAGCTTCATTTTATCGAAATAATTTTTTATAGTATTCTTGAAGGTTTTAGTTTATTACTGTAAACTGTAAAATAATATTCAATTTTGCAAAATAACTTTGCCAAATTGAATATTATTGCAAACATCCAGTAACAGTATGAAACCACATAACCACCTCAATTTTTTTTTTTTAAACTTTTAATTAAATCTGATATTCATGAATATTACGTTTATTAATTAAAAATTTCGTGAACTTTAATAATACATCTTTAATAATACATTTTTTTTTTTTTAAATATTATCAACATAAATTTATTAGCATTATTTAGCTACTTTATTAATTATTCCATAGTTTTCGTCAAACTTTTAGAATGATTTAAATTGGAAATTGTTGCTGTTTAAGTTTTATGATGAAGCAGAATTGTAAAACATATATTCGGTATATACGATGGAACCTATACTTACCATAGTGAAAGGTCTATATAATATGTAAAAAGATTGGCGTCATGGACGTATTTAAATGCATTTATAACCATTTTATTAAAACAGAATTAAAACAAATGGAAAATCAGTTTAATATATTAGATATGCATCAGGCTTGCAACGAACTTATACATGGTTTGAAATTACCAATAAAATATTTACAGAATATTTAAATAAGTTTCTTTTACTAGTTTTATTTACTTTTTGTTGTTTACATATAAAATATATTTGAAACTAAATAGTTTAAGAGCTAGTAAAGATAATTTTTTTTTATTTTTATTTTTTTTTTTTACTAAGCAATAACAATTTAAAAATAACAAATTTATTAAATGTATTATATATTCATAAATGTAATCTTTTTTTTAACAAAATATTATTACATTGTACCATTTCATATAAACATAATTATTATCGGTTATATTTAATAAGAATAAAGAAAAAAATATTTTATGCTTAATGATTTTTTTTTGAATATCTAAGATTATAATAAATGTCAACTCTAAATATTTATTATAGTACAAGTTTTGAAAGGGAATTTGTATGATTAGTAGTCAAAAGTTATTTAATTACTGGTTGTAGAATGAATAAACATTTGTAAGTATACGTAAATGTAAAAAAGAAAAAAAATTTTCCAAGAATTTTAACGGATTTCTCCGGCATTTAATTATATTAACTATTCACAATATTTTATAAAAATAAAAAAATAATTGAAGTCAATAGCACTGCTCATTATAAATTAAATCAACATAAATTAAATATTTTCAAGAATATTCTGAAGTTAAATCATAAATTTAATTAAAGATCAATTTAATATAACAATACGAAAAAAATTATTAATCTTTATATTTTTTACAAAGAATTAAATTAGGTTCAATATTGGATTAGAAATTAACCAACTAATGTTATCAGTGTTAGTTTCTTCTTCTTAATCAATATTCAATACGATTGTAGAAAATAAATTACGTGAATGCCTTAGTTCAATATCAAGTCAAAAGCTTTTTTAGTTTAGTGTAATATGCATTAAAATAAACTTTGTTTTTTTTTTTTGTTTTTTTATTTGCTTACTGTTTCAGGCTCATTCACTTTGATTTATAATATGTATAATAATCACAATTTTGTAATTCCTATTAGGAAATACAGTATCGTAATTTAAGTGCATGTTATAAAATTATAATTTTTTTTCTTTTAGCCTAAAAATTAATAATAATAATTTGAAAAGTTTCTTTATAAAAATGAAATTGTAAATTAATTAATAAGAAGAACAATTAAAAATTTTTTGAAGTGTTTATTTTTAATATTATTTCATTGAAGTAATTGAACGAAATATAAATAATTCAATAATTAAGAAAATATTGATAAATTTATTTACATTTAATATTGAAAGATTGGAAAATGAGAAGTGCGATCATTAGCAAATATTCTCTAGTTTAGTTGATCTGATTTTAGTAATGAAACCATAAAGAAAACCTTAATTATCCAAAGTAAATGACAGAACTGTCGATTTAAATGGTCATGGTTGCCAAGCACTTTAAATGCAAAATTCGGAGACTTAATTAAGATAATTAGATGAAAGACAAGCTTTAGATATTCCGGTGCACCGAATGTCACTCTACACTGAAAATCAATAGAGATTTATTACTTTATGATCTGCATGGATTTTATTCGTTTATTTATTTTTTTTGTTATTAATCTAATACATAAAGCTTAATAATAGCAAATAATCTCAAGGATAATGACACTTTTACACTTGCACATTTAAGCTTTTCAAATTTGTTGTACTTAAAACACGGACACGTGACTTGCTCCTGTATTCATATTGTGTTACGCTTATTACATCAAAAAGACCGTTAAATTTTTATTACGTAATGAGCTGAAGAAACGCAAAACATCTTTTAACACTCAAAGTATTCATTTTTATTTTCGATTAAAAGCGGTTAAGTGACTCCTAAGAAAGACAAAAAAGGAAAGAAAAGAAATGGAAAAATAGATGTGATAATTAATAGTGATACCTTGACTCCCATTTTGGCCTTGATGGATGCCAGTGCATAATTCTCAAGAGCAGTTTTAGTGTTCGAACATCGGAGACAATTATGTAAAAGTTCAATTACTCGACATAGGTAGACACTTTATAATAGCAGCTAGAAAGCTATGGATGGTGAAAATTTCACAAAAATGCATTAATTGTTTAAACGATTTTTATATATTTTTAATATTCGAGATAATGCACTGGATTTAAAAAACTGGTTCATTCGAGAGAACGGCTTTTAAGAATTTTAGGAATTCGAGGGCATGTTGGATAGGTATTGAATTTAAAGAATTATTAATAATGTGAAATATATTTTAATATTTTGGTTCGTTTACTTTTGCGTTGCCATTTTCCTTGTATTTTCTTATCCATGTTTTGATGGAAATTTCACTATGAGCAGTGCATTATCGGCATATTAAAATTTAATAATATTCTTTCATCATTGATATATGTGTAATTTAAATAAATTATAATTGAGATAATCTCCAGTTATTATCAATGAATGTGTAATTTTTTGATGTCTAAATGGTGAATTTTCGAATTGGTAAAGAATAATATTTTATCTGAATATTTAAAAGAGCGTAGCGCAATGGAATATACAATCCGGCGTACATAAAATTATAGTATAATACCGAAAAACACGGTTTTCCCTGGCACATGTATCTTACCACAAGTGAGAAGTTTACAAAATATAATAATTTGTAGTATCAATTGTATTTTCATTTTCTTAATTAAAATTTGTGAATTTTATGTGTAGAAAAAATATTATCAATAAGTTCCTGTTCAAAATAACTATTTAAACGTTCAAACATACTTTAAAAGTCAAAATAAAAAGAATTGCATAACATTAAGTACAAATATTTTAAATACGTATAATGGTAATAATAATAAATCCTATCTTAGTTTAAACACACTTAAATTTAATAAAAATAGAATATTCTTGAAAAAATATTATTAACAACGGTATATACTTTTCAAATTATTGAAAAGTTCAAAATCATTTTTGAAGATAATTTAATATTATATTAATTTAAGATAAATTCGTAAAATTTTTGTTTTAATGAAACATACCACATCGATTGAATTAGGCAGTAGGCAGCGGAATAAACTGTCACCTACGAATATGACGTGTAATTTCAAAACATTTAAATTTAATTAATTGATCATTTACGGTTTTTTTTGTTAAATGATTATTAATTTTTCCACGGATAAATGGTAATAATAACTTCGTAAAATTTGAAAAAAATAAAATTTTTAATATGAATATTATTTTATATATAATTATATTATATACATAATATTATATAATATAATTGAATATTAATATTGGATATTTTGATTTTATTATTATACAATATCAGTATACATTGTTTCATGCATATTTACAATGTATAAAATTATGAATTAAAAATTTAATTAAAAATACTATCAATTTCGATAAAGTTTTCAACCGGTTTTAAAATATTAATTATCAGGACGTTTTATTACGTATTGTGCGAAAATAGCTGATTTTCCAGATTGGATAAATTAAAGTTATCTGTTAGGTAAATAAATCTGTTAATTAAATTAACTTTAATAGCTATTTAATTGTTAAATGCAAGTAATAAATATTATAAATGAGCATTATTACATAATGAATATTGAAAAATGAAGCGTGTTGGCGTGAGAACGAACTCTTCGCGAAATTGAGTGGTACTTTAATGATCTAATAAACGTTGATATTAACGGTGAGTTAATCAATTGGTTTTTCCAAGTCTATCGAGAAACAAGAATTTTTTTTGTATTGTAATTTAATACCGAAAGTACTTCAAAATGTTATATATTATTTTTCATATGATTTTAACAGAAAGCCATAAATTTTTATATTGCATGCATAATAAGTTGTTTTGATACCTTTTTAGAGTAGGTTCATTTTAAGAATTAGAATAGGGAATAAAATTGTTTTTATATTATTTGTGATTTAATACGTAAATAAAATAGAATTCAGAGCTATAATTTTTTTATGCGCTAGCACGATTTTTTTTTCATATCTGGAATATTTGTAGTGTAATATATCAGTTACATAGTTATGAATGAGTACACTACAGCACAAAAATATTTTATATATATTTTTAAATCACTAATAAATAGTGTATTTATTGTAACATCAATAGCTCAGAAATTTTGGTGAAATATTTTTGTAAAATAAAATTCTTATTTCGAAAATATCTTCACATTTATATAATTGATAATATCGTGTAAAACTAATTAAATTAAATTGATAATAATCTGTAAAACGGATCAAATTTGATAGTTTAATTATAATTCGGAGATTTATGGAATCAATAAGATTGGTACTTAAGTCAAATAATGAAATTAAGCAATGACATTTAGAGTCGCATATTTAGTTATGGAAGTATCTTATTACAAAATTTTCTCAGAATAGCATAAACCTGAGATGTAGATTATAAAAAAGACGCCAATAATTACGTTTTATTCTTTATGTAGTAAAGAACTTCTGTTTTAAGAATTAAATTTCACAGGGTTATTGATTAATTAATATAAATTGTTTGTGAATCAGCTATTAGGGAAGTTCACCAGGCATTAATTATAATAATGTTAAAAATGCCAGCTATAAAAAGAAAGAAAACCCGAAAACCGCGAATAACCTCTTGAGCTTTGGAGTAATTAGATAAAAACGGGCACCCGGGGAAGGCCCACGACTCGGTTACACCTGCTGCATCATCGTCTGGAGCAATCCCACGCTTCTATTGCGTCTGTAGGCCAAGGCCAATGGGAAGATCGTGATTCATAAAAGAGACGTTAGACGAGACGCCGATCGTCATAGCGTCGCAATAGACGACGAGCAAATGTGGTGGTGGGTCTATCGCTGGTAGTGGGGACCTCGAGCGCGGTAAATACAAGTGCAACTCAATCTCGAGGAAGCAGTTTACCGGACACGCGAGAGCCAGAGTCACGCTCTGGTGTTGTCGATGAGCTGGGATTGACGAGGAGTATCTCCGACAAGCTTCAACTTGGTGAGTCCTGCACTTTCCCATTGGTACACAAGCGGGTGCATGGTCAGTCGCTTCCTGGACACCTAACGGTGTCACCCGCGCGTAAACAACGAGTCGGCGACATAATCCGCGGCACTTCGAGAACTCGCTCTTACACGTACACATGCGCACGTGCCTTACGCATACTTGCGCGCGTGCACGTAGATAGGTTTGAGGCTTAACTCCCGCGACCTTGCAGCTTCTCGCCTCTTTTTCTCTTTGCGAAAGCAGTCTCTAATCGAATCGTTTCTCGATCCGAACCCTAGACCGATACTCACTCTTGCATTGTAGCGGAGGCAAAATTTAAATTTAAATTGGTTTGACAAATGCTTCTGCTCTTTCCGACAGCACACGTGCGTAAGCCGTGGTGCGCAATATTTTAACGAGGATTGACGGCTCCCAACGCCGGAATACTCCTCAACTGAGCAAATTAAAAACTTTTGTAAAATCAACAAAGTTCAAACTGTCACGTGATAAGCCCGGCCAAGAGCATAAAAGTTTCACGCTATTAATAAAAACTCGCGGCTCGCTGCGAAAGGAGAAGTATTATCCCCTTGAAATTGTTCATTTTTACGAACCTCTATTACGTGGGATTCAAAGCTTATGGAGGAAATTTTAAGGAATTCATCACGAAATAGAATCATTAATAATTCATATTGCCGCATTTAATGCTTTCTTTTTTTGTTTTTTTTTGCAACAATGGCAAAGTTTCCGAAATAAACTAACAAAACATTCTCTTTCAAACTATCGTTATTGCAAGTTTTGCAATCCTTTGTCCGCATGCTTTTACGATGTCAATGAGAGATTTATTTTTGAATAGCCAGTAATGATACAAATTTTTTGCGCTCGCTTTTATCGCTCAAACTTTTTGACAAATAAAATCGCTCAAGTAGGATTTCAGCAAGTTACGAGTTGCAGCAGTGAATATTTTAATGAAACTGTCGTCACTCGTTCTGTCTTGCGTCAGGACTGTGGCGGTTAGGGTCGTTGCCAAACCACAGAGGTGGCCGCGATCCTGGCTATTAGCATTTAACAAACGACTCAGAGATACCGACACTGGGAATTCCTCGAAAGCTCAAAATAAAAATCATTCCAATGCGTTTGCTCTTCGCTCCTCGAGATTCGAAATACTCTGTCATCGTTGAATTAGGAAAACGCAGTTTTAATCGAATGAAATCTATAAGAATGACGATTAATTGTACTTCGGGGAAAAAGGTTGCACTTTTCTTTAAATTGAAATGAAAGTCGAGAGAATCACAACAAAACAGTATAAAAAAAAAAAAAAAAAATTAAAAAAAAAAAAAATTAAATTGTCGAAGCGGGAAACAGTTGCCGATAAGAATCTACTTTGAATATCTTTTTACGGTGCCACTATAACAATACGACTTTTTTCTATTTCACATACATAAATAAATTGCCAAAATGCGTAGCGCGAATTTCCATCCTAAAACGAGGACTATTAAATTATCATTGGCTCGATCAATGAAATAGTAAGTCATTCGCAATCTCATAATTTATTATGTAAGATTTATTACAACTCAGTTTTTTTTAAACAAATGAAATCTAGAATTTTTATTTTTTTTAAACGAAGATCATTTGCCGAGAATACATTTAATGATTATCAGCATCTATTGTACTTTTTTTTTTATCATATTATCAACGGATTTACGTAACGCCTCGACGTATAAGCGATAAGGATTATTTTTTTCTTTGAAAAGATTTCATTCAGTACCGCATTAAATACGCACTCACCATATATATATATATATATATATATACATTTTTTCTTTCTTTTTTTAATATAAGGCTCAATGATAAAATACGAGGAATAAAAAAATAGAAAAATGAGATCGCATTTTCCCTCATCGATCATATGCCAAGTTAATCCAGCATTTGAATATTCCGTCACATGATAACGAATTTTTCGATTATTATCATTGTTTATACCTTTGTCGGACAAAAAAAAGAATTGCCCTCGAAGAAAATTAATACAAGCAATCATTTACAGTTCAACTCATAATTTGACCAGTGGATATGAGAAATCAGAAACCCATTTATTTCACAGGCCGAGGTCACTCGCACCATGAGGGGCGTTCTGTTGACGACATTCGGGGCGATCCTCGTCGTCGCTGTCTGTCATGCTCAGGTCGTTTATCCGGACGAGTTCGACTCGATGAAAGTGGCATATGAAAAGATTCCATCCCGGAGACCTACCTTCCACCTACCACGTCCACATGCATATAGACCGATCGAACCAATACGATCTCATATTGTTGGGTTGAACGAACCTTCATCAGCTATACCTACGAGACCTGTGAACCTTGAACCGCTCTCTCAGAGTGCTCCAGCTGTGGGAGGATCCTTACCCCTTGAATACGCTTCATTGGGACCTTCACCTCCTCAATCTATTCCAACAGTGGAACCATTGCCTCCTTTTCCCTCGTCACGTCCAGTTGGGGAAGCATCTGTTCAGAATAATTCAGTACCAGGAGAGCCGCAGAGTCAGAACACGTTGCAACGTAGACCACCGGCCGAACTACCTTCCAAATTTCGAAAACATGTATAATATTTAGCCTATTTAATTTTTTTCCTAATCCTTGAAAATCTTTTAGCTATATTGATTTTTAAGGCAAAGTGACTCTTTCATTATTTTTCTCAAATTATCCTTGTTGTTTTTTCGCTTCAATGTTGTCGATCTTTTTCATATTATTAAACAATAATATTTTTATAAAGATTTGTAGTAGTTTGTTTAAAATTTATAGAATACTGTCAATCCAATAAAATAACGGAAGAGTTTACGTATTATTGATAGTCGTCTATCGATATCAAGAAAGTACTAAAATATCTTTTAATTTACAGGTGATAAATGTCATATCGAAGGGAGTAACCAAATTTACTCTTGACACGGTTAACATTATTGAAAAGAAAAATCAAAATGATGAAAATTTAATTTTCTCACCAATCAGTTTAACAGTAACTCTAGCAATGGTACTTTTAGCTTCCAGCGGGAAAACCTTTGATGAGGTCGCGAGAATTCTTGGACTGGAATCTGATCTTGAGATTTCAAATCATTCCGAAGTAGTGCACCAGGTGTTTGGTTACTTAATACAACAATTTGACAAGGACTATCTTCTCGATAAGTCTTTACCTCAAAGTGAAGTTGCCTTTGGTCTTTTCGTGCAGGTGATTAGTAAAAATAATAAGTTCTAAAAGGCAGTACTTAAATATATTTATTTTATTTTAATGTACTACAACATCCTGATTTACCTAAAAAATATATTTTTAATGAATATTAACTTACATCTAAAAATATTGATGAAGTATTTAATAAATATATATTAATAACAGTTAATTGTTTTCTAAAGAAAATAAAGAACTTATTTTTAGTATTTTTTACATACAAAGATTTTACTTATGTTCTTTAGCAATTTATTTATTGAATCTATTTAATTTTTTTTTTTAAAGGTAAGTACTCACCTATTTATTAGTAAATTAATAAATTATAAAATTATTAATTTAGTGATATATGTATACACCTGTATATATTCATAAATACAAATAAAGAATTGATGACTTTTCTTTTTTGACATGTTTTTATGTACACATTGAATTCTTGTACAGGGTGGCTACCCCATTCGACCACAGTTTAAAGCCATTAGCGATAATGTTTACAAGAGTGATGTTATAAATGTTGACTTTGTTAAACAAAGCCAAGTAGCACAAGTGATGATTAATAATTGGGTAAAACAAAAAACTATGGGTAAAATAGAAAAACTGCTAAACGATCCTCCGCATCCCTCAACTGCTGTTATTATAGCATCTGCTCTATATTTTAATGGTTATTGGAATCAGCCTTTTGATGAAAAAAATACAAAAAGGTTACTACTATTATTTTCATTATATTACTATCTTATTTTAATAAAGCTTATTTATAAAAAATTTAACATAATATTTTAAATAAAGGAAACCATTCTACATGGAACCTAATAAAATAGTTGATGTTGATATGATGTTCAATCATGGTGTGTATCCATTTTTCATGGACGAAGAGCTAAAAATAATTGCCTTCCCCTATAAAGGCCTAAAGGTAATTCTTGTTTATTTCTATTTTACTTTTCAAAAATAATTTGGTTTCATGATAAAATATTACTAATTACAATACATTATTATTTAAACAATTATATATAATTAACTATTATTTTTAATCTTTCATAAATAATTCATCTTTTTTTTAATTTATAAGGCTTTTATTTTTTATAAATGTTAAAAGTTTGTTCATAATTACCTTGAAACCTAGATCATTGAACTGTATTCTTTTTTTACTCCTAGTTATAATTATGTATTAACATAAAGAATAAGTTATAATGAATGTTTGTGTATTTATAAATTCAAAAAAATTATAAATATCAAAAATTGAATTTAAAATAAACTTAAATAATTCACATGTTTTTCAAATATTTGGTATCTATCGATTATTAAATATTTTTAAAATATTCCCTTGATGCAATTGGTAGATTTTTTACTTTTAATTAAAAGTTCTCAAACTTTCTACGAGATGACTAAAATAAATATTTTCACATTCTTTAATATTTATTAATTATCCTAAATTTAGTACTCAGAAATCAAGAATAATTTATAATTTTAATTGAGATTTATATTTTTTAATAGTTTAAAATATAAAATAATTTATAAGACAATTTAATGAATATTTGTGAAACACATGAATCACGATTAATTTCTAGTTGTCAATGTACGCAATCCTTCCGAGAGCTGAAGGTGCACCAGCCCTCCAGGAATTAAAAAAGCGCTTGACTCCTGCATATATAGATGATATAATTGAACAAATGACAAAAACTGCTTGCATGGTTAGTTACCCGAAAATGAAACTATCAAGTACGTTGCAGCTTAGAAGTGCTTTGGAAGATTTGGGACTCAATTCCCTTTTCGATGCAAGGACTGCCGACCTTAGTATGCTCTCCCCTGGTTACGGTAATAAGGAGAGTAGTGGTGCACCTGTCCCGTCACCTTCAAAATTCAGAAATACAAAAAATCCTGCTGGGTCTAATTTCTTATCAAGAGAAAATGTATCGAGCAAGCAATGGAGGCCCAGAAATCGCGATAACTTATACAGCTACAAGACTTCGAATTACACTGTTCATCAGTGGAGTAATGGATACTACCTGAACTATTCGTCCCATCAACCAGTCAAACGTCAAGCACCTCAGGATAGAAATGAATTCATCGATTTTCTCAATTCGAACTTCCCCCCATTCGGTTTGGATGAACTTAGGAAAAGTGGAAACCTTACGAATCCTGGCTTGTTCGCTGATAGCGTCGTCCACAAAGTCGAGATGACAATTAACGAAAAGGGTACCGAGGCAGCCGCGGCCTCGGCTATTCTAATGGCTCGATCCGCCCCTTTAACTTTCGTCGCCAACAGGCCTTTCCTATTTTTCATCAGGCACGAGGACACAAAGCTCATATGGTTTTGGGGTAGCATCAATAAACCAACGCCCTTCTACGCGAGCCCTTGAAACCTTTTAAATAGACGTATAGTATGTATTCGTGTGTATGTACTTTTATTCAATTTGTAATTTTACGAACTTTCCTTAATACTAGTCTTTAAGGTTGAAACCCATTGGTCAGCAATTTATTTTTTTAAATTGAACAATTGTACTGACAAATGATTCTTCGCGCGAGTCAGCTATTTATAACTCATGTCTTTCTTAATGTCTTATTGTAATTTAAAAAGAGGAAGCATTCTGGAGCCGATTTAAATGTACATAAAAAAATGACTCACTGAAAGGTATTTGTTTCGAGTATTAAACATTTTAAGAATAGCGTATTTACTTTATTTTATATTCAACTTCAATTACGTAAATTGTTTTAATGTATCGTTTGAAAAATAAATTGCTCATTTTAAATAACAAAAGTTTATAAATAATACTGTACTTATTAAATAAGCTATTTTTATATAAAGTACAATAAGTCAAGATAATAGACATTTTAATAACTATTCTATTGAATATTTATATTCACATAATTTTTTAAATATTTGCTTATTTACTTCCAAGAGGCTTTTGATATATTTATAAAAAATATGTAAATTAATAATAAATTTATACATTTTTTAAATAAAATTGAATATATTTAATTCTTTGAAAAAATTTATGAATGTACCATTAATAAAAAAAGTAATAAAACTTATATTGATATGTGCGTTATACGACAGTGAATAATGAAAATAATTAAAAAATATTACTTTATATCGGATTATCAATTGTAATCGGATTATTAATTATTTGTTGTATTGTACATTTACCAAGTAATTTTTTTTTATATATGTGATATATAGAAAAATATTATAAAATAGATAATAGACGTAGAAAATTCATGGATTTTATACTAAAATATAACTATTATTGGATTCTATTTTGGTTTTTTATTTTATTTGTATACAATATAATTTTTTGTAAGTTTCCAGTATGGTAAATTTGACGATATCTTTATTACAATGGGACCATTTTATTATAAACATTTTGTATTTTATTTTTTTCTTCTGCCCAACTATAATGAAAATTAATTAAATGAATTAAAATGTAGTTATTATCTTTTTAAAATAAATAAAAAATTGTATATTTATACCTTATAATTTAGCAGCCAACAGAGTAGTGATTAATATTTACAATTCTTCAAATTCACCAGTTGGTCTCGCGATATTAAAATCTAACATTTCGTCTGAGGTAAGAAATCGCACGTCACTATCCTCGGAAAATGCCGATCCATTCGATCCTCTTTTATAAGAGTTTCGCCTTCTAAGAATGACAAGTGATACAATCGTAATTATTGTGATTCCCGTCAAAATTCCAATAACAACACCAATAATTCCAGGAAAACTGAGAGTTCCGCTTTGTTCAATTTGCCTGGTATCATGAATAATGACATGTGCCTCTGAAACGAAAGTTATCAAGGTGTTTTAGTTGTTTATTTACATTTAAATCTTCACCCTTTGACTCTCAAAATAACTTGTATTAATGTAATAATTTATAGATTCATTATGAAATCAATCAATTCGAAATCTATCTAATCTTTAGATGTCACAAGAATACGTATAACAAATTAAATTTTTCTTCAGGTAAATACGAGAGCATTACATGCAGATAATTAGGTTATAATGACAATATTAAATTACGTAAGACTTAGGTTAAAGCTCCCTGAAAAATTACTAATAATTTTAATAAACTTACAATCGTTAATAATTTTAAATAAATAAAACCTTAAAATCATAATGTAAATAAGAAATATTTTTCTAGTTTCGTTAATTAATCTGACAATTGATTTCGTAAAAAATATAAGAAAGACTTCACAATTGGTGTAATTTACAGAATTCAATTTAAGTGCATAAAAAAATGTATATATTAATGTTTATAATTATTTTCTTTTTTTTTTTTTTTATAAATATACATATGTTTTAATTTTATTGTTATTATTTCCGTTGGATAATTAATTAAATAAAAAGATCTATTATAAAAAAATGTTTTGATAATCCTAATATAAACACAGTAAATAAACGAAATTATATGGATGCTCCGAGGTAAATAGAAGAATCATCTATTCAATTAATCGTTAATTTCGAAAATTATTAGTAAATAGTGTTTTATTAACTAGAATTACTATATTAAGTTATGTAATAATATGAAATATTTATTATGAGCTTAATGAATTCTGTCATGAATTAAAATTAAAATAAATAATAAGATATATTATGAAAATATTCGAGATAATTCGTTATTTCTTAATTAATCTTAGTTACACTTTTTTAAAATGAGTATCAAAATATTTTTAAAAAATTTGAGGATACAATTTATATATTACACACTTATAAACATGTATTTATTTACTTATTAAATAACGAAATTTTATTTATTTTTTATTTATAAATATAATTTATACGTTTATCAATGAATACAAACCATAAGAATAGCTTTCATGTATGCATATATATATATTTATATAAATATGTTTATCATTTAGAATTTAAAATTCATGAATATCTGTTGTAATATTTATTAATATATTTATGTATTTTAACAGTTATAATAATTTGGTATTATATTGTTAAAAATATTGTTAATTTATGTTATAAATTATCAAAATAAAAATGATAAAACTTTGTTTACAAATTATTGAAGCAAATAATGATCTAATAATGTTGAAACTAAGTGAACAAGATGTATGCACAAAGAGGTGAAATTTACTATTAAAGCTTTCTATAGATATACTTTGATTAGGTTACACTATTAACGTACAATATGGCTTTTCCTTAGTCATAAATTTAATGCATAATAACAAATAATGTATAATAACAAAATTGTGAATACAATTATTAATTGTTAATTTCAACATTAAGCAGTTTATAACTTAAAAAAAAAATTTATTTTCATTTACCAGTTTGTGTTTGCATATTATGAGGTGTTGTTGTTTCATATGAAGGAACAAAAAAAGGAGTTTCTACACTAAATGTCGTTATCAATACAGATGTAAATGTTCTCATTGACGTTTTACTATTCTCCTTTGTTTCAGTACTCGACTCATGTATTCTTTCTGCATTGGTAATCTTTGTTGTACCAATTTGTATTTTAGATGTAGGAATTTTTTCATTTTTAATCGTTGAATCAATTGTTACTGTTTTTTGAGTTTGAGAATAAGCGTCAGGTGGTGTAGATGTATCTTTCGATATATAAATACTAGTTTCAGTCGGTTCAGTAACTTCTAATAGAAAATAAAAAACAAATATTATCTTAACTTAATTATTTTTTTAGGAATTTTGTTGATAAAATTATAATTTGCATATTTGTGGTTAAAAAATTGTGTTTATTTCCAAAAAAATATATAAAAATAAATATAAATATACTACAAAAAATTCAAATAAAATAAAACCTAACATAGAGTATTGCAATTATTTAAAAGATAAGAATATATATTGTAATATTATACCGTAAATACAATATTCGGCATAATCTGGGCAACAAGATGAATTGTCAGCGCAATCCAGGGTACATTCACAGATGTCAGGAGTCGAATATACTTCGTAAATTTGAGACGATTCTGTCAGTGCGTTTACACATCGGTCTTTACAAGTTTGCATTCCATTGAACACTTCTACTTCGTCTAAAATTTATAAATAATTCATTATAATTGAAAATAATTGGAATATAGTGTGATATACTTACCACCATTAGGTATATTTATTACAGAAGGAGTAACGTTTTTAAAATCACATTCATCTCCTTGTAAAATAGCGACATCGTCTACAGCAATATCACTAACATATTTTGAACCACGTATTCCTTCAATAATTATCTTTTGAAAGAAACAAATCATTAATATACTATGAATCAAGGAAAATTAAATATTAATCTCTTTTAAGATAAAATCGTACTTGAAAGCTATAATTCACAGCAGGTAAATCAAATAAGCCACGTGACCATTGATTTCCTTGGTTCCCATGTTTCGACCACATAAGTTGAGGCTTCTCGGCCGTTTCTGGTTTAAAATAAACATTCAAACTTCCAATTGTCGCACCATACATGTGATACCTTTTTTTCAAAAAAGAATTTAAAATTTTTGGGTAAAATTCTTATGAATTTAAATATTATTTTTATTGATGTTTCAATTATTACCAAAAAGAGAAACACCCAGCTTCTGTAAGATTAGCAGAATAAAGAGGGGACAATATTCTGGCCGTGTCGTTGACTAATTTTCCGGATGCCTCGATGTATAAGTAGTATCCTGTAGTTATTATTTTATCATAGTTTTTTTTTACATAAAAATTAATGTTTATTATAGTATTGAAAATCTTATTAAATTGATATTTGCATTATTTTTTAAAAAATTTAAAAGTTTAATTTAAATATGCAGTAAATTATGATGTCCTTTAATTGGAAGGGATCAGAAAATTAATTAATTGCATTAGTCACTCGCAACACGAATTTAATATAGATAAATAATATAGGGGAAAAATGTAGGGATTAAATTAAAATTTATTTAATTTTGAATTCTTTTAAAAATAATCTGTCTTAAATGTATTTTATTCGTTACATAATATATCACGTAAATAGATTTATAGTATATACGTTTATAGTTAAGAATAAATATTTTATGAAGATTATATTTGCATTTAGTTACAAATATACAAATATATTTGTTTTAAAAGTTAATTTTATAAATAGTAACATTTGAACTTATTTGAACATGCATTTTAATTTTTAAAATATAATCCAATACCGTCTCTTCCCATCCCTAAAGTATGGTCATAGGTCGGTCCCGTTCCAATATGTGAGCTTGGCGTTTCAAAACGATGTCTTTTCCAATCGAAATCATGTTTTGGATCTTGTTCCCACCAACAGAGACCTTCTTTTTCAAAATCACAGGAAGTCGGTGCGATGGCACTTGAGTCTAATTCATTATTTTTACTTAACTACGGTCATAATATTTTTATTAATTTAATTTTTTTTGTTTCTTTGTTTTTGTTATAACTGTATTTTCGAAATCTCGTTTTGTTTTTATTTTTGGGAATCATTCTGATAAATTTGGCGTAAGTAGATGGCTAATAATTAACATGTTATATTTATAGTAAATATTAGTTAAAACATGCATGTTTTAGATTAATATATTGAATTATAATTGAAAAATTAATAAAGATATTTTTAAATTTGAATTTCTAATTTTTGAAAAAAAAACTATGTAAATATGCATTTAAAGAAAAATCAAATTATAACAAAAGATAGAAATTAAAATTTAATAAAACTCATTAGCATGTTATAATATAATATTTTCAAATAATTTTTATATTATCTGTGAGAAATTTCTATGAACTATAATTTATTATGCTCTTGGGGTTTGTATCACTTCCCTAACATGATTTGAAAGCATGAGCTTATTAAAGGCAAAGTCACTTAAACTCACCAATTAGATTATGAGCATGACAACGAAAGATAAAAAATTGGTAATAAACGTTTCATTAAAATATTGATAGTAAAATAAGAACTTTCACAATGACAACAATAAAAGTAAAAATAATATTATAATAATGATGTGATAATAATAATAATAATAATAATAATAATAATAATAATAATAATAATAATAATAATAATAGTAATAGTAATAATAATAATAATATAGTCATAATATAATATGATAATCCAATAATATAATAATACAGTAATAATATTAAAATATAACAATATAACACAATAAAGTATAATAAAATAGATATAAAGAAAAATTGACATTTTATCTTAAGCAGTCTCTCGAGCTTATAAACCGATAAACAAATTTTTTTTTATTGCGATACATTAATATTTCATTTAAGTGGTGTTTTGTGCGTCGAACGTAAAATATTGGCTTGTTTTTAATTTTTAAATATGTTTATTTTAATAGATAATTTGTATGGGGTACCGATATATTCGTGTGAGCGCATCATGTTATCTTTGATTTTTTTCGCTCTTATGAATATCGTACTGAGGACAATCTCCGACTGTTTAATCATCTCTTTTCCAAATAGTATTAGCCAAGTAACAAAATTCCCAAGGAAATTGATTGGAATATGTCTCGAAAAGATCAAGCCAAGTGCATTCATATTCCAGCTAACTCCCGAATAAATCGCTACTACTAAGAATGAATTGGGAAACGCAAGCGTGTACTTTTCTCGTTTTAAATATCCCTTCCATCCATTTTTAACGAGTAAACATATATATATATATAATTATTTTATAATATATAAATAAAATGTATAAAAGAAAACATAGATTTTTGTACTACAAAGTCCTTCTCCGAAAAACGTACATAAAAGTAAAAACGGATAGACTGAGATACCGGATAAGCGTATTTGCAGAGTAAATGACGCTGAAAATTTGAAAGATTATTGGGTATTGAATGTTAACTCGAGAGTAAGACCATTAGTTACATTGTCGGTGTTATATTGTCAATACTGCAGTTTGTTTGGTAAATTAGTTCTATTGGGATTATTGCTCCATGTGTACCTTTAGCGAGAAGTTTAAAAATCGAACAGGGAATTGGAATTCGAACACAAATGATATAAAATATGAATAATTAGCAATTAGATAGAGTTATCAAAATAAATTGAATTTTCAATTTTCACTCAGTGGAATACAAGATAAAGTGGGGCGTAAAATAAAAACCTAAAGATAAATATAAAATCAAAATAAAAAAATCAACAGGGTGGTATTAGGGTCACGAGTTCCATAATTAGACAATTTGATACGTCCGTCGAGATGAAGCCTCACAGCTTCCTCGGTTGCTTGTGAAAAGGCTTTTCATTTGATCGCAATACTTGTCGAATACTCTGACTGTACGTATAATCAGAAACAAACAAATATGCGAGAGTAATTGTTGAGACACGTATACTCACGGCGACAGTAGGGCGCAGTGCCATTCCATTTCTGGCCATCGCAGTAAATTTCGGCGTTGCCCACTCGGATGTAACCTGGTTCGCACAGGTACATAAGAATGGCACCTCGTGCCTTTTCGCCAACCACAGCATGTTCGGGCACCTGGATCGAGGGGCACCGGGTACCTGCGAAGCAACCACGAGTTCCATCAATGCTACTTTCACAAAGGTGCATCCTTCAATCAGCCGCAATTTTTAATTTAAAAAAAGATTATATATCCTTGTCATTACTTTATTTCTAAAATCAACACAATGCTAGTATTTGTTACATCGAGAAGATACCAACAACAAAATTTAAAAATTTGTTTTAATATTAGTTTTTTAATTAAAAACCATTATTACTTGTAGGTGTAAATTTAAAAATGAATCAATTTTACATAAACTAATAATCAACGTTCTTAAATTGTTTATAATTGATTTTTATAAGAAATATTATACTTATAAATATTTATTTATTATCAATATTTATAAATTAAAGTTTAAATATTTTTCCACAATAAATAGTATTAATTAATAAATTGAAAATAATTGTTCCATATTTGGAAAGATCCTTGTAATTTTTTAAACTAAATATTTTCACTATGCTTTCTTAATTTATTTAATAAAGTATATTATAATCAAAATAAAAATTTTAAAAAGTTATACGTTTATGTTTTTTTTTTTTAAATTTTCTAATCTTTAAATTTGTTAAACTTTGTTTGAAAAAGAACAGTAGTACTTCAAAAAGAATTTAAAGTATTTTTAAAATTGTTATAATTAAATAGATTTTTGAAAAGTTTTAAAGTTAATAATTATGACGTAAAATGAAAATTCATATAATTTAAAGACTACTTTAAATTAATACAGATAAATTTTATATTTGTGTATATTTTAATACCATTTTTGGTGAGTACTTTTATTATATTTAATATTTATCATTTTGGTTATTTCTATTTTGTTTAATTATTTATAAATATTGTGTAGCAAATATAATATAACAAATTTCTTGTTGAAATATAAATAAGTTTGCATTAATCTATTTATGAATCTACTTAAACTATATTTACATATGAATGTATAAGATAATTATGAACAAAGCATTGAATGTTATGCTTCAAAATTATTTTTTATATTTGAATTTTATAAATTTTTAATTAATATTTTGAAATTTTTCCTTTTCAGAAATCTGATTAATACTTGATAATAATAATTATTATTATTATATTCAATTTTATAAAGCAATTTTATTATTAAATATTTTAAGTCTTGATAAAAATATGAAAATTATAAATTATTCATGAACGAATCTGTATTATATTATACAGGTAAATTATATAAATTATATTTCAAAGAAAATTTTTCAAAACTTAAGTTGTTGTACTCTTATTCAATTACTGATTGAATTCGCTTTTTCACATTAATTTTTTTAATAAAATTATTGGATTTTACCTTCGCAATGTGTCTAAAATCATTTTTTTTTTTAATATCAATTACAAATTACTCTACATTTAATTTACATATTATTAACATAAAGTTTTAATAAATATAGCTATTTAAATCTAAATAAGTGCAGTTAAGATGAGCCTTGAAAATTCACCAAGTATTTTACTCCATTACATAGTATCCCGCGATTAAAACAATCTTGCACTTTGATTTTTAATTTAAGATTCATCTAGAGAATTTATGGAAAGATATACATAGAGTTTATTTATAGATGAGGGAATGATGAATATCAGTGTTTATACTACGAAATGGATAGATAATAACCATGGATTATACAATATTAAATTTTGTTTCTAGTACATAGTTTTAATATAAATAAATGGCTTATTATGCAAATAAGCTTGCTCGAATATATTAAAATCCAATGATATATAAAATATCTTCTCTGAAAATTAAATTTCTATCAATTCAATTGTCTATTAAAATAAAGAAAATTTTTCTGAAAATAAATAATATAAATTATGAGAAGAAAAATATACTTACTGACACAAATGGGAGTCGGTGTATCCCAGGATCCTCTGATACAAGTAGAATATTTATTGCCAATAAGTTCGTATTGAGAGTAGCAGCTATACCTGATGATCTTCCCTCGTCCTCTCACCCGGATTCGTCCGTTCTTCAGCCGTGGATTTATACATTGAAATGAGTCAGCTATCAGAGATAATAGATGCACTAATTATTAGATAAGTAAGCTTCGTGTGGAAGCAAATGCTTTTAACTATTCGCGGGGAACTAAAAATTTTTATGCGTTAGAAGAAATATTGTACAAAATAATGTGTACTGGGAGATTTATCACAATATAAATAATTTATATGGATTAATAAAATGTAATTATTATTTAAAATAAATTTTATAAAAATTTTTATGAAAATTAATTATAAATTACAAATTGTAAAATGAAATATTTATTTATGTAGATTATTATCATTAACATTTTATTAATGAACTTTGTAAGTTTGCATTAGTTTTGGTGTATTTTATAGTTGATAAAATTAAATTTATTAGAAAAAATCGCATTGCAGTTATTTGTTAAATACTTCTAGTTCATAATGTATAATATCCAGGTAAATATTATTTTGTTAAAGTTCAGCGTTTAAATATTTTTTATAAAATTTCAAAAATATTATAATTTTAATAAATTTTTAATTTTATAATAATTTTGAATTATAATAATTATTTCTAAAATTCCAAATTAATAATATACAATACTCTTTCAGACAAATATCAACATATCCTTCGGGTATCTCTATGTCTATTGGCAATTACAAATTGAATTTACACACGTGCTGGTAGGCTTGCATTATATTAGATGAAGCATCTATTTCGGTATTGAAGCCTATGACCGTATTTTAATACATGATTTCATTTAAAAATTATTATTTTAAAAATTATATAATCATTGTGAAAAATCAATAGTGAGGAGAACACATAAAATATTATACAGCTTATATTATATTTTACATTATAAAATATGTTGATTAAAGTCGATTTGCAATTGGTTGTGGATTCAATGTCTTAATCACTGATTTAAATGCAACGGAAGAATAATAATAGTAACGACATTTGTCCAGTGAAAATATTTTAAAAGTTATTAGCTTACATCGGTAATGTTTTCAAACATTACCGATCATGTTTTAAGCGTCAATTTACTTTGCTCAATTTTCCTTTGATCGAGGTTCTTCATTTGATAAAGAATAAATGGAAACGTAAGTTCACTCGACACTCGGTCTTTAATTCTTTCATTTTTTTTTTCGTTTTACTGCAGTGATGAGTTTCACAAATTAGTTTCATTTTTTTATGAATTGTAATTTTTAATAAATTTAACGTTAATTTTTTCCTTTACACTATTAAAACTTAGTATTTGTTTTAGCACTATTTAAAATAAAAAAATGACTTACAAATGGAACTGCGAGGACTAGATGTGCACTGCGTAATAATTAAGAAAATGAGGATGGTGAGGCACCTCATTATGACGATATTCATTTCTTACGTCACACACTTAAATGATTTGCAAGAATCATTTAAACACGATCATTGCACTTTACGGGTCATCGTACAGCAAGTATTGAAGATCAAAATGATTAATTGATGCTCAAACAACTTACTATAAAGTACAACAACGAAATCAACTTTTGTCTTTAATATGTTTAACCATGAGAGGTGAGGTATTATTAAGGAAGATTTGAACAAATAGTTTAGTTTATACAGTCACAAGTATTAAAATAGTCATCACATGAATGATGCCTGAGTGAAAGTGGTTTTAAGAATCTTCTTTTCGTTGAACCATCGAACAGTATAGTTGAAAAGTGTCTGTAGACCAGTTTGAAGGCGGAGACACAGCTTCCGGCGGTGGGTTCATGCGATTTCTTGTTATCTGCTTCCGTTTTCTGTTATCGTTAGTCAGTGTTGTATACCAGGCCTTGAAAGGGGTTTTTCATTAGTAGCCAAATCTGAGCAGGATTTCGATGACCCTTCTCCATTCTCTTCTCTACATGCCGCTTGTACTTCCGCTTATCCTTTTTAATCAACAAAACAAACTAATTTCAAATCATGAAGTCATAGACAGGAGGAAATTATCCATTTGTTTAAATGTTTTGGTTGAAGATAAAAATAACTACGTATCTTTAACCATGGATTAATTATGTAAATAAATTTAACACGAGCAAGTTGTGCTGAGACATTAATTGTGCGGAAGTGTGTGCTTTTGTTAAATAATAATGAATAATTAGCAGTTCCCGAGAGCTCATCAGTTTCCTGTGTACTCCATACGGCCTCGAATGTCATACCGATAACGGTATAAAATATTCTGTATTTCTTTTCTTTTATCTTGTTATTTTGCCAATACACGTTTTACTATTTTCTGTTAATTATTGTATAAGTCGGCTCTTATTTTGTATTATATTATATTATAAATAATATTTCATAAGAATTTCTATATAAAATTATTAAATAATCAAAAGTTAATAAAGATTGTATACTATTTAAGAATTATTGTGATTTGGTGAAATT